>BKCH01001492.1:0-87729 GCA_008635985.1 Ficus erecta
AGATTTCTCTTCCGCTTCGCCATTTGCTCATCGCCGGCGGTGGTGGCGTCGGCGGCGGCGGCGGAGGCGGATTGACCTCTGGAGCTCCTCTTCCGATTCGCCATTTTTTCATCGTCGGAAGCTTCCCTTCGCAAACGCTTTCCCATGACCACGGCTGTTCTGCGTGATCCGGAGCTCTCCGATCACTCTGCTATTTATATACGCGCGCCAATTCCCCGCTTTCAAAAAACAGTAAAACTGAAAATTGAAAATCCCAACGGAAATTGAAAAATAAATAACTTAAACATGACGTCATCTTTTTGTCGTTTTTTGGACTTCAACGACAACGCCGATGCCGGTAGCCGATCTTTAATTGGGCCTCGTTTACCGACATGTTCATTTTGGGCTTAAAAGATTGCCATGGTAGACAATAGTGAGATTTTTTTTTTTTTTTTTTTTTTTTTTTAGATCAACAATATGTCTTTAAACATAAGAAAAAGAAAAGAAGTAAAAATAAGCTTTATAGTAAATAATTTATTAAATTAAATAGTACTTTTTAAAGTATTTAGAATAAATTTTTCTAACTAAAAATAAATTTATCATTTATCTAGTAACTAATTATTTTACCTTAAAGTTATTATTTATTGCTAACTGGAAGCTACTAATTATTTATTTCATTTAATTTTGTTAAAATGTTATTTACTACAACTCCAGTCTAACATATTGCAAAAACTGACAAATGAAGTTAAATTATAGCATAAAAAATTTAGAATAATTTACAAATAATTTAAAAAAATGACATTAAAAACTTTTAAATCACTGTATATGTAATTAAAGTTTTAAAATCATTAGAATAATGATTAAGTAATTATACTCTGTTTATAATATATTAAAGAATTATATTCGAATTTAGTATGTATAAACATGTCATACAGTATAATTTCTCTTTTTTTGCATTTTTAATTCCTTTTTTGCTAAAAATCATAATGGAGGTATTGGAATTCCTTATTCGTGGCATTATATTCTCATTAGTATGCAAATTAACTATTAATTAATCATGTCAATTGATGTTAGTCCAATTAATAAGGATGGGATGGATTAAGAGAGAGATCGTATGTTCAAATCTTGAGAATGACTAGTAATATTTTGAAACAAAAAATTTATAATTAATTCACCTTACCATGTTTACAGTGAAATTTGGAGCAGAATGAGTGTAATGGATGATAATTTTAATTAGTGAACTGGATAATCAATCTATGTATATTCTAATGCATTCTAGATTATTGTTTAGTTAAAATTAACATAAATAGTCTATCTAGAATTGCCTTTTTTTTTTTCTTTCTTTCTTTCTTTTGAGGTAAGAATTCTCATATTAAATAACTTTAAGCATTAGTAATCTCAATTTTATCTGAAAAAAAAAATATATATATATATATATATATATTTTCTCTATTTATATTTAAGGGTGAGTATTTCCAGCCTCTAGTGAAATTATGATTTAAAATACAGTAGGGTATAGAAATTTGCTTTGACAGAATTAATGTAGACAAACAGAACCACCACAAAAGTCAACTTTTAACACTATCGTGATACACTTATGATACATTTACTTGTCATGAAATGAAGAATGAAAGTCAATTTATTGTTTACTTGCTCATTTTTCTTTTACTTGATATGGAAGTGAGAATGGTAGACCCTACTTTAATTTGGAATTAAAAAATGAGATTGATAATTTTATTTCCCTTCTAATTGTGATTCTCATTCCTGATATTAACATTAAATTATTATATTATCCTTAGTTTACTTGTAAAAGATTATATTAAAAAATATCAGAAAAATATAATTGTAGTAACTTATACTAATTATATCTATTCATTTACTGATTTATGATTATCCTTTTTTTATATTATGTTTGTTAGAATAAACAGAATAGTATATTGTAATTTGTAACACTTTATTTTTATTTTGATTCAAGTTTTTTCACTTTTCTAATTTTTTTTAGAAAAAAAGATTACACAACTTGTATCAGTTATTTATTTTATTAATATTATATCAATCGATTTAATTTTCATTAACAATATAATACTAAATAAACACCTTAATCATTATTTTTTTTATTTCGAAAACACAATTATGATGGGCATACAAATATATTTTTAAACAAACATGAATGGGATTCATAATAATTTCAATTCCAATTCTTAAAATCAAATAAACAACTTATTCGAACTACGAAGTCTTATGATGCATTCCAAATCTTACTCCGACTCATATTCATCCCAATTACGCATAAAAAAACACACCGTTAATGTTTAGGAACAGACACCCACCTCAAATGTCAACTTTCAACGTCTATCATGAATTCATGATATACTTGGCTTGTATTTGGTTTATCGGTTAGACATGAAATTTTTTAATTGGAGTTAGTTGACTTTTTAAAAATTATTTATAATTTTAATTAACTTTTCAAAAAAAGACGAAAACTTATATAAAAAAAAATACAGTTTAATCAGAGTTAAATTAAAATATCAAACGAAACCTTGATCTCTCGAACAATTGATCATTGATCGAATAAAAGACGGGCAGTTTGTGCAAAACTTTAATGGAAAGAACAAAAGTCAACATTTCGCCAAAAAGCACCGGCCAAACGGCTGGTGGATTTTATATTTTTATTGTGATTGAATGTGTTTAATACACAATAAATGGGGGGTGAGAAGAAATTACAAAAGGGGGTGTATTCATATTAGCATAGTACGAACTTAAAGGACAAAAAGTAAAATTCCCAGCTAAGAAATGGGTCAGAACTGGGTAATGAAGGGATAAAAATGGAATGTGAAGAGTAGAAAAACTAAAAACTAATTCATGAACTTTCTACAGTGTGGAGCTTTACATAGACAGGGCACTTTGAGCTCATCACGCTCGTCGGGATCAAACAAGTAATCGTACCTGTTAAAAGCAAGATTTAAATTTATCGTTCCATTTAACTGTCCATGAATTTCAGAGATGAAAAATGAGAGAAGAGAGAGATCATACGTTAGTTCTTCACCCGCAGAAACATTAGACTTGGCGATGAGGACTATCCGGCTCTTGCCGCCATTGCCCACGCTCATTATTCTGGCATAGCAGTTGGGCATGCACTGCAACAACATGTCATCAAGTTGTTAACATCACCAAGAATGAAAAAGAACAAGACATGAAACCCGATCGGAAAAATAAAAAACAGAATCGGTCATAAAACTAACCGAATGGTTAATTAGACGTGCAATGTTCCCTTTGTTCGTGGCATCAACTACTACCTCCTCACTGATCTTGAAGAGCTGCAGAAGAGATTGGCTTTGAGAATTAAAAATTGCAGGAACAGATTGAAGATTTAATATTAAAACGGAGATAACTAATAGCTTAAATGAAATCTGATGGTGACAAAAATAACCCAAAGGCTCAATAGTCCTTCCTAAAGTCAAATAAAAGAAAGGGACTCCGATCAGATAAACAAAATAGCTGATGAAGTACACCAACGGGTATCATGTGGAGAATAAAATACCACTGAAACCATCGACTTACATAGCAATCTTGCCTTGCGATCGGTACTGTGCTTCCCTTAGATCCGCAACACTACGCCTCACCTGCTCACCACGATATTCAACAACCTAGAAAAATACATATCCAGCATTAACAATTAGCTACCTTTCACACAGATTTAAGTTATTAAAACCCATCGTAAAGAAAAACCTTGTCATTAAACAAGAACTCCACTAACTCTATATACTTAAACATGCTGCCAGGTCCAAGCATAGGCAGATCCAACTTGTGAATCACATGACAAGAAGAAAATATGCATTCATGTGCACAGACATATACGAACATTACAAAGCCGTCTAGATAACAGTTACATACCATTTCTCCTTCTTGGATATCCATACGTGCAAATAGGCCCCATCCATGTATTTGTGATTTACCGAAACAAATCCGACGATTCTCAGTTTTCTGGAATCATAGACAAAAAGTCAGTGATTTTTTTTTTTTTCCACACATGTTGACAAACTAAGAGTAATTGAACCATTGTGCAGAGGTATGACTTGCCTGTAAGTATTTAAGCCGTTCTATGAATGAAGAAAAAACTATAGGATCTTCTACTTCCTGATAAAAAGGCAACATATTTGATTGTAAATCAGCCTAACAGGCTAATCTTTGAGAACAGCAAAATAGACACAAGAAAACAAACTCAATTAACTGAGGACAAGAATATTACTTTTAACTTGTTCAGATTATTTACTGCATCAAAAGAATGATGTGCTAGCCCCACTGGGCGGTGGGATATTGGCTGCCGTTCAATATTCTGGAAAAAAAAATCATGAAGATAAATATTAAGCAAAAAATAATAACGAGAAAGGAAAAGCATAAACAATCATAAGGACTAGCTGACAGAATAGCAGAACTCAGCGATAACTCCCAAGGTTAAAAATCTATTTGTAGAATATGTGAATGTAAGAATGTCTATTTTTTCTGCGTATTACCTTATAGCTTGATCTTTTAAAAACACGACATCTTGCAGCAGAGTCCGGTTCAAACTCAATAGTCTCTAACGTTGATCCCTGAACCTCTATTCTCTTTGATGAAACCAGCCTCGAACCCCTGAAGCATCCCTTCTGGTTTTGAAGCAAGCTTCTTGCAGCAAAAACACCAGACGGAGTATGAACAACTACAACAGCATCTGGATTTGGGGCTCTGCACAAAGATCAAGTTAAGTAAAAATAAATCAATCGATATGCTATGTGATTATATACCAAAACCTTAATCCTCTACCTTTGCCTGGAGAAAAAGGAACTTGAAATTTAGAGACATATGACGAAGAAGAGAGTTCTAACCTGTGAACTGCACAATATATCGACTTTCTTGTTGTTTGTTTTCCATTCTTCTCGAAGCAGTGCAGCTGAAAGTGAAATATACAGATATACTCTAATCACTTAGAAGCATTGAACATGACAGGAAAACACACAAACAAGGCCCATACCACATGCTATTTCCCAAGAAAAACATGGTTATGTTACTATTGGATGACAGCGTGAATGCAAAATATTATTTCAGACCAAGGACTAACTGAAGAGTAAAACGACTATGACAAACTTACTTCCATGCTGTAGCCTGCTCTTGATGCACACGTCGCATGGAAATGAGTAGCACATTTGCAACACTGCGTACAGGAACCATGACTCTGCTTACATATTACACATTTCTGCGCTCCACAAAAACAAATAATATATTGTTACAAACACATAAACTTGAACCCAGGAAAAAAAATAAAAAATAATAAACTTTATTACTTAACAACAAATTCCAGATCATAGACCATTTCCGTGACGGGACTATGAAATCATAAAACATATACCTCAATTCCAGTTAAGAAGAAATTGCCTTAAATAGACTATGTATAGTTGAAGTGCCAGATCGAATTCACATAATCAAATAGTTGATTGTTTTTTTTACCTTCAAAAAGGAAGTTGTTGGAATTCTAAGGATTCCAATAGCTGGTTCCATCTTCTCATGATCCAAGAAAGCAACTTCAGGTCGAAACCAAGCACATGTGACATGGACCCACAGTCCCCCTACATCGGTAGGCTTCAGAGCACCCCCTACAGGAACAATTTCAAATACTATAAGCACAATGGCACCGGATATCAACTTCATAATGCATACGCTCATTTAAGTATCTGAAGCGAGCATAATGTTAGCAATACCCTGACCCAAAAAGTACAGAATTCAAAAAAGAATGAGAAGGCATATCTTAATGGCACTGTATCTATCTGGACTAAGCAGAGAAACAAAATATTTGCAGACAGAAGAGGCAACCAATATTGGAGCACAAGCAGAGATAAATGAAACTAGTAGTTGTAAAAGCTGGATTAGAAACCTTTAACAGGACAAAGGCAACATTCTCTATTGACGTCAGGTGTTTCACATGCTCTACAAACCCATGATGTAAAGTCCTGTACATCTTTTACTCCATAGCATTCCTGGTGGACGGCTATCTGACACCTGCATAGAGCACAGATAAAACAATGACACTTTTTTCTTATATTTAGCCAAGTAAATAAAAATAAAAAGTGATCCAATCAAATACTGAGAAAGGTTCATAAATTAACCGCCCAAAATTATAACAAAATTGGTAACTTGGAACACAAATCCAATCAACAAAAGAAGCACCTGTTGCAAATAATAATTTTGTTATCATCCCAATCTTCAACCCATCTACAAACAGCACATCTTTCTGTTGTCCATTTCGCTATAACTGGCTCATACTTCTCTGTTGCAATGAAGAAAACAGGTTAACAAGTTACCTCAATGTCAAAACTTACGAGAACACTAATACCTCCCACCCCAACAGCAACGCAAAAAAAAAAAAAAAAAAAAAGAAATGACTTTCATATATTCACCTTCCAAAAAAGTGAGTAATTGCTGTTTGTCCAACTTAAGAGGATATATACTGGGTGCACTACTCTCCGCAATCTGAAAAGGAATGTCAATAAGTACCTGGAGTTGATAGAAAGATCAAGTATCAAGCAGGCAAATAGGCTAGTAAAGATTCCAAAATAATACAAACCCAATTTTCCAGCGGCAGCATCGTGCTCTTCACTCTCACACTATACTTCCACTTTTTAGCTCTACAACCCGTGTGTCGTTCCCACTCACTTAATGTTTGCTTTTTCGACCCACATGAACCACAATTGCACATGACCCTAGAGCCAAAAAGAAACACAAGGTCGCAATCTCTCAACCAGTCAAAATTTTGTCAAAGGAGATGAAAATATAAGAAAGTAATCTCAAAATTAAATCAGAACTTACAAATGAAGTTCTGGAATGTATGTCCCGTCAATGCCATTACACACCACAGCTACATTCTCGGGCATCAAAGTTTTGTTTTCTGTTTCCAGTAGAACTGCTTCAATGGTCAAAGCCAAATAAAAATAAATAAATAAACAAAAAAGCCACATCATTAGGTATCTGAACTTGAGTCTTGACGAAGACACCTAAAGTAGATTCATAAACTCAAATTGCAGTTTCCTTGGATGAGATAAACAAAAACCACCAAAAGTCTACATACTGGCTTTTGAGCTGACATTTCTCCAAATCTAATGAATCACAATTGAATTTTGCTTTGCAATCAGGGCAATAATAATCAATATTCTCCAGGTCCTGAACCAGAAAGAAACAGTGATCCTTTAATTCTTCATGAAGAATTAAGCTGAAAATTGCAATATGTGATAGAGAAATGGAGGACATACCTTGAACAGTTTGCCAGAAATTTTGTCACACTCTGCGTGCACCCAAACATTACACCCATCACAACATACCTAAATATGAAAGCACATGTCAACAAATATCTCAGATTGAAATGAATAACCCAACCAAGAAAAAAAGCAAAAACAAAAATAAAAGTTCCGGATAGCTCACCCAATTACCCCCATCCGAGTGGTGCCATATCTTCTTGCATATACCCACAATATTGTTTCGACTTTTTTAACTATACAAACAATAAGGACGAGGGAAATTAGAATCAAATTTCGTGTAATCGGAGAGAACAAAAATACAATCAAATAAAACTGTAACATTATGAACCTTGGCACAATGTTTGCATAAATGATGGGTTTTACTACTTGAACCCTGGCTTTCTTCATGACTTTGCAAAGCAGACTAAAACCACACCCATCACAAGGTCTAGTGTCTTTATGATATACTTCCTGCACAATAAATTGATTAAATATAAGCACCTACAGTCCAACGTTAGATAAGGAAACTGTTTTAAGCATGCATTTAAAATGAAACCAAAGTATGTATGAAACTTGAAAGAAAAAGATACAAAAGGTAAGAAACGGAAAGCATGTAGGACGAAACAACCCAAAAGCCTACAAATGACACATAGTACTGAGTCCGTTTGAGACAATTTGAAAAAAAAAAAAAAGGCAAACAATTTGTTTGGGTTCTAGTTTCCACAATCCTGTGACTTGTTATACAAGCAAACTGGAGAGAGGAGACACTCAGAAACCGCAGCACCTGAGGGATGAAAGAGACGAAACGAATAAACAAGAAGAACGAGGCGGATAGGGACGGACAGGAAAGAGGAAGAGGGCGCGGGGGGGGGGGCAAGGAGTAACGCCAACGAAACGAAACGGGGGCAGCGCAAGGGGGGGGGGGGGGGGAAAGCAAGAAAAGGGAGAAGGAAGGGGGAAAAAAGCAAGCAAGGGCAACGGAAAAAGGGGAGCGGCAATCCGACCCGAACGACATGTAAGCAAGATATAAAAGCTGTTCCGTGAAATATCAGTGCTTCACTTCCCGTTTAACTAATATACTTGAGTTAACCTAAACAAGAAATCGTGTCATGAAAATATAAATGGACAAGAAGTGAAAAGACAACTGAAACAAAAATTTATTAAAAAAATTTGACAATAGGACCATACTGTAACTCACTAACTATCTATTTACCGATATATATATATATATATCCTCCGACGGCCCAGACCTCATCATTATTCATATCGCATTAATCGGTTCTGTAGATATTTGCTTACGATAATTGTAACGATAAAATAAATAAATAAATAAACAAACAAATACTTAAATATTAGTTCGTAGTTGAAGATAAAATTTTTAAGTTAAAATTAATTGACTTTTCAAAAACTAATTATAAATTTTATTGACTTTTAAAAAAAATAAAAATTACAATAAAAAATACAATTTAATTGAAACTAAGGACCTGTTTGGTATACAAGTTGAGTTTGAGTTGAGTTGAAATTTTTAAGTTTGAATAGTAATTTTTGTTGACTTTTTTCAGAAAAAACAAAAAACATGATAAAAAAAATACAGTTTAACTTGAGTTAAATCGGTTGTGTCAAACGGGACTTAAATTTAAATTTCAAACAAAACCTAACTAAATAAGTAGTTTTTTTAGAAAGGAAAGAAAGTTAAAATTAGTAAAATTTAAAATGAGGGTTTTTTTTTTATTTTCTTTGAAGATTATTTAAGAAATAAATAAAATATAAAAGTACTGTTATTATCTAGTGCAACCCCAAAAAACGGCATTTTAAGAACAAATAAATATTCTCAAAATAGAAAAAATCAAAAGACAAAAAAAAAAAAAAAAAAGTTTCGAAGAACAATTGCCTGGCTCTGGCTCTGACCCTGGGTGTAATACTCTTGTCCCTGACTTGAAGTGGTTGTCCCACTCCTGAGCTTCGCAGGGATATGCTTCTCCATTAGTAACGTCGCTTTCGCCACTTCCAAATCCCTTGTTCAGAACGCCATCTCCGCCAACAACGCCTCCTCTATAGCCATCTGAAACTCACTCGGCGTGCCTCCTGTACAACTGGGTCTGCCCACGAAATCTGAAACAAAGCCCACCAAAACAAAAACAAAAAACAAAAAAAAAACCCCACAAAAGGCTCAAAATTCCTTCAAACAACGTCAACAGAAATCGAATTCTCGCGGGTACTTCATCAAAAGCGACGAACCTGTCCATGAACTCGAGAAGGGAAAAATCATTCCTTGTTTCACCCATCCATAGTCCTGCCCAAATGAACGCAGATTTAGAATCTTGACACAAAACACTCAGAAAAATAGAGACAGACAGATGAAAAAGGTTTTACATTTACTTACCCTTTGTTTGCCGTTCTTTGAGAAGCCATAAAACATGACGCATATAGCACCAGGAACACAACATCTTAGGACCTGTTCGGGAGCTTCCGACAATGGGTCGATCACCACCGCCGGCCATGCCGGAAAACTCCTTCCACACTTTGCCCAAACAATATCCCCCAAAGCAAAATCCTCTGGCTTGTAAATCTCCTTTCTCTTCCCAACATTTTCTTTTCTAAGCCCCTCTTCACCGTCCACCAATGGCTTCAAACCAATGTACTTCTCACATTCAAATTCATCAAATCCTGAGTTCTTTATCCTGTATTTCTCCTTGTGAATATTCTCCTCGCCTTCTTCGGCGAAGATTTTGACATTGTTGTCCGAATCCTCGGATTTGGATTCCTTTTTCCAGTAATTGAAAACGGAATTGTTGAACTTCGACGGGAACATCCTTACGCGCCCTCGCGACGATTTTCCGAACCCCTTCGAAACCCGATTCGGAGCGTTCAACGGCTTCAAATCCGATTCGACCCTCGCCATTCCAATACGATTCTTCGTTGAACCAATTACCTGAACCACTGCTCAAATCTCCCGCGTCGCCATTACAGAGCGAGTAAAACCCATTGGCGCCCCGCCGCTTCTTCGCCGCCGCCGAGTACATGTAATCTTCTCCGCCGTCTAGCGCTTCGAGCTTGCAGCGTTTCAGATTAGGCATTTCGAATTTCAAAGTCCGCTTGATAATCATCTTCCCACCATTCAAAATTCGGCGAATTCACCTTCGACTCCGAGACCAAACCCTAGTTCGCCTGGAACCCTGACCCAAAAAATTCCAAAAATAATAAATAAAATCGACCACAAGAATTCTTTGCGCTCCCGATAATTACACCGAATTCGGATCCAAAACTCGTCTCAGAACCGCTATATCGTCGAGAATTCCGATCGAAAACCCCAAATTGTAATGCGAAAACCTAACTGAATCAAAAAAACCAGAGAGCCAATCGGAATTGAAACGATTTCCGCCAGTTTCTCTCCAAACAGAAGGAAAAACTCAAACGCAAACTCAATTGTGAATCTCCGAATCGGACTATAACAAGCTTCGAATCAATTTTCTCGGGAAAGTAAGCGAGAAATAAAGCCAAGAAAATCGTAATTCGAATTCGCGGAGAGGAAAAAGCCCGAGCTGCGACTCTCACACAGAGAAGGTCCGTCCGTTTCCGTTTCCGTTTCGCGCATATATAAAAAATAATAAACAAAACGAACTGTTTATACACTCTTCTTTTGTAGTCGTAATACACTCTTCTTTTGTAGTCGTATTTAATTAATACTTGTTTTACCGATAATTATATTGTAATTAAAATAAATTTAATATTTGGCTCTGTTTTTTATTGATAAAAATAATTTTTTATTTTGGCGTGTGTCTTGGACGTGGTGTAGGCCATTTTTGGCTCCAAAAATTTAGGGGACTGAAATTTTGGCCTCACTGAGAGCGCGAAACCAAAAAAATTTTGGTGGGTGGACGGAGTTTTATGAACCTTTTGTTAGGGGTCGTGATATTCAAATTTCAAAGATGGTAGATTCGGGTCTAATTATCATATAAGATTATATATTTAAACTTTATATTTGATAATAAAATTAGGTATATAATTAGTATTAGTATTAAATTATGTTTGCAAACATGAAAAAAAAAATTTTGTATTATTGAAGATTTATTTATATTTCTATTTTTTATTGAAAAGCACTAAGGGTTCGTTTGGATCGCAGGTTCAGTTTGAGTTGAGTTGAGATTTTTAAGTTTTGCATAGTAAATTTTGTTGACTTTTTCAGAAAGACAAAAACTTTTTTCAGAAAAGACAAAAAACATGATGAGATTTGAATTGTTAGTTTGAGTTGAGATGGTGAGGCAAACGGAGCATAAGTCTTTTCCTTTGGAAAGTCATTCCAATCAAGAAAGGCAATCAGTCTTAATCAATTACAAGACCTTGATGCTGCAATTCAAGCATTACTTAATGTTTTTCTTTCTTTTTTTTTTTTAACAAAAAGGGAGATCGGTGATTTCCTGACATCCGTTTCGACCGTCTATTTAAGAATCTAATGAAACCACTCTATATTGAGACTAATCTGTTAGCCATAAATATATATATGAATCAAAAGTAGAAGCAAGCTATTGCTTTTTAAACTATATTGATTGTAGTGGGCAGTAGTTAGTAGTTAGAAGCACAAAAATGGGAGAAGCTACCCACACATTATTTTAGAGTTCATTAATCTTAGCATGTGTTTGGTGCTAATGTTCAATTCAATTTGAATCATAGATTTTTTGTCTTTTTTTTTTTTTTAAAAAGTCAACAATAGTTTTACTATTCATGATTGCTATTATATTTTGTAAATTAAACTTTAAAAGTCTATAACTTTGCGTATACAAGTCTAAATGAGATTATTTTTTAAAATTGCATTGAATTTCAAACGAACAAAACAAGCTTGATGTTTTTTTTTTTCCTGAATACATTTTAAGTTTTTACACTTTTTAACTCCAGTAATTCAAATACTTCACCAAATGCACAGCTCAATTGAACTCAATTCCAACCTTAAAAATAACACGTACCCAAACACATTTTTAATGTCAAACCTCAGACAAAGAGTGCAAATTGTGCAATAGGTCACTATCGGAATATGAACCCTCCGTAAATGACTTTCTTTTAGGCACAGAAAGGGAATTCCACTTATAGCTAGGAATGGACCTCTGCAAAATAAAGGGGTGTTTGGGGGTCACCTTTGGAAATGATATGTCCGAACATTTTTTTTTTGTTGTCCTATTTCTCCAATTTTACTATTAACTTTTCTAAACATTTTTGAAAAAATTAAATTTTAAAAGTCTATAACTTTATCATTTTAAGTCGAAATGAGATGATATTTTTTTTTTCAAATTGCATAGAATTTCAAGAGGAACGAAATAATATCCAAATTGTAATTTTTTTTTCTGAACAAGTTTCAAGTTTTTGCACTTTTTCACTTCAAACAGTTCATTTTCACCCAAACGCACATTTCCAAAACTCAAACCATCTCCATTCTCCAAAACATCGTCTCCAAACATGATCCCAAACAAGCCCTAAGTATATCGAGAAATGAGAATCTATAGGGGCAATTAGCCTGATCGATAGATGCAGTACTGAGGTCACACTTCTCTTAATAAATTAAGTCCATTCATTCATGTAGTTTGTCGTAAATGGTTGTAATCCTTCTCTTGGTGATACTAGCTCTTCATTAACTTATAGTAGGAGCTGAGCTCTCCCGCTAGCTTACTAGCACTGGTAGTAAGGCTCTTCGATTAATGGTTCCACTGGAAATTGCTTTTTGTATCTCTACTTTTTACTCTCTCTTTTTTTTTTCCTCCGAAAATATCTTCTTTTCGTCCAAAAAAACCATTTTTTCATGGTTAATCAATTTTTTTAAATAATCAATTAATAATTGATCACATAATATATTTAATCTGGTCAATCAATTATTGACTTACAGTCAATCAGATTGACCATAACATTAATCACCAAATTTCTTAGTCAATTTCTGATTGATCATTAGTCAATCACTGAAATCACCAAATCTGAAAAAATGAGAAACAACCATTTTGCAAAGAGTAGTGCTACAGACACCAACTCCAATCCTAACTTTTTGAATATTAACTCATGTGTCATATTTTCATTGATAAATGTAATTTATTGATGTGGTAGTGCTATAAACATTTACTAATAAAAAAATGATAAGTCATATGTCACATAACTTGGTACTCAAAAATTAGAATTAGAGTTAGTATCCCTAGTATTTTTCTTTTGCTAAATAAAAAAGATTGTGCCATCTATTAAATTATATGACTAAAAAGGTTCACCCAGCCTAATTTTCCTTTCATTTATTATTACTAAATATACTTAACAGTTGTTGAATACTATTTTTTTTCCTAGTTGTTTCTTCTCACCAAAATTATATAAATAAATATGTTAGTAACTTAGTAAAGCTTAGGATTTGAATTAAACTTGCACATATTTAGTATGTGTTTGTCTAAATATAGGGGAAGAATTATAAATTAATAATTAAAAATATCATAAATTTTCAAGGTAGTACCAAAAACGTGTTTCCTAAAAAATAGGGGAAGAATTATAAAATCTAAATTCAAATTATATTATAAATTGCAAGAAATAAGGGCTTTTAAAAAATAAGGGCAAATCTGAGAAAGAAAATATGAAAATTTTACCAAAAAACTAGAAGATTGGGCAAGCTAGAAAACATGTGTTCAACATCAAAAGTTTAAGGAAAGAGCTATTATGTTTTGGTGAAACACTAAGAAACATAATAAAAATAATTTTTTAAAGAATTGAACACGTTTGATAAAATTATCACAATGGGGCAATTAATTGAAGAAAGAATTTTATTAGAACTATAATTGAAAAAGTAAATATTTTAGAGGACTTGTAAAATATGTTTAAAGGGGCATCAATTAAGAAAAATACTTAAAATATAAGTTAGTGAAACAATATCTTAAAAAAAAAAAAAAAAAAAACAACGTACCAACATTTGCCATATAGAAGTAGAAGGGGAAAAAAAAATATCTTTTTGTGGTAGAAGTACAAAAACATTCTCCCTTCAATATATTCCCATAGATATAAAACTCAAACCACATGGTATGTATACAGTTTACTCAATCTTTCCTAGGACTTTTTGAATTTTTGTTTTAAAAGAACTTTTAAATTCTTTTACTTTTAGATCTGTTAGGACTAGTTCAGAGTGTGAGAAAGAGGATTTAGGTTCTATAAAATCTTAATTTTAAGATTTTTTATTTTAAAATTATAAAAACGAGTGCCCATATTATACATATACTAAAGGATGCTGCCTTTCATTGTTATTTTAACAGTTTTGAAAAAAGATTTTTTGCATTCTTTTCCCCCTTTTCTTCGTTTCTGCTACAGTAATGTACACTACTTTTTCTTCATTTGCTACAGTTGCTACAGTGTTGTACAATACTGTACAGTGCTGTTTGCCGCAGAGATGTACAGTGTCCGGGTCATTTTTGCCCCCTCTAATTGTGTGGACCGGAATGGGCTGTACAATGACTTGACCATTTTGCCCTCGAAACCCCTATTCTTGCCTTTCTTTTACTGTTGTTGCCGCCTCTCTGCTTCTCTCTTGCTTTTGTGTTTAGCCTCTCACTATTCATTTCTTTTTCCTCTCTTTCTCTTGCCGCTCCTCTCTCTCTCTCCATACCTTTTTGCTCCCCAAGTCTAAATTTGTCTTTATCTCTCTTGCTTTTGTGTTTAGCCTCTCACTATTCATTTCTTTTTTCCTTTCTTTCTCTCGCGGCTCCTCTCTCTCTTTCTCCATACCTTTTTTTGCTCCCCAAAGTCTAAGTTTGCCTTTCTTTGCCTTTGCCGTCGCCTCTCTCTTCATTTTGTGTTTGTTGCCTCATTGTTTATTTTTCTCTAATTTTTTCTCCCTTCGCTGCTTTCTCTCTCTCTCTTTAGATTTATGTATTTTGGGTTTTGAAACTCTAGCTTTGAGTTTTTGTTGTTGTGTTCGTTGCCGGTCCTCTATTTTTTTTTTTTTTGCTACCTTTTTTCGTGCTTTACTCTTTTCTCATTTTGTTTCTTTATGTTGTTCTCTCTCTCTTTTTTGGTTTTTTTGATTCTTGGTCTTCAAATCCTAGGTTTTGGTATTTTTTTTGTGTGTTTTCGTTGGTTGTTTATGTTTTTTACTTTCTTCGTCTACTGTTGGTGTTCTCCTTAAATTTTTTCTTTTTTTTCCGGTGACTTTGTTTTGTCGGATTTTTAGGGTTTCTTTTTTAGGGGTTTTTTTTCCCGGTGTGTATTATTTTTTTGCTTTTTTGTTGTTGTATGATTTTTGTTTTGGAGGTTTAGATTTTGTTTTCTGTTTTGTTGGGTTAATTTTTTATATTTTTCTTCCTTCCCGTGCAACGCACGGGTAGTTAGTCTAGTGACTAACTAATAAAGAGATCGTTTGATTTTTAATTTTTTAAATAGTATTTCTAGTAAATTTTAAATTTTTATTGTGAATAAAACCTTTTTGGGGCATTCTCTCTAAATGGGGATTTTTTTAATTAAATAAAATTTATTGGGATCATTGTTGAAAAATCTGGCTATCTCCACCCCAGAGACCGTTCCCGTGCTTTCAATTAATTGTATTATGCTTTTATGTCTTGTTCTTCTCATTTATGCTCTTTTTTTTTTTTTTTTTTTGAATAATCATTTACGCTCGTTTTAGTTCATGGGTTTTTGTTAGTTTTCGAATACTAGTACTCAACTCTACAAACAAATTATATAGTAATTGGTTCATTACAAATTACTTTTCCTTCTCATAATGAGTTGATATTTTAAATAACATAAGACCGCTCAAAGAACGTCACCGGGTTGACACCCTCCAAAACCTCGTCGACCTCGGAGGAGGATGACGAAGATGAAAGAGGCTCACGGTCTTCGACGAAGAGCTTCCTCAACAACAGTCAGGCCAACCTCTTCTTTGTCTCCGCCTGTGCCATCGCCTAGCTAGGAGCTTGCATTCGCCGTCATTTCTCGGCAAGCCATCGCCCCCTCCCTCCCTCCCCAGCCATTGACTAATCCTAAAATATTTTGCGTAAGAGTCTCTGATGGGTTGAAGAAAGCTTACGTGTAACTGATCTCACACTAATACATGTGCACTTTTGTAATTTGCACCACTCGATCTATAAAATATTTCCTAGGATTTTTGAGTTTTTTTTCTTTCAAAAATTGCCGATTTATACCGTTAGATTTAATCCTTTTATTTTTTCTTTTTTTTTTTTTTTCCTTTTTTCTTTTTATAAGCACGTTAGATCTAATCTAATGGTACAAAATTATTTCCTACCATTTTTTTAAAAGAATCCACTTGGATTACCAATTTGGGCTGTTAGATCTAATCTAATTATTACAAAAATATTTACTAAGATTTTTTGGTTTTTTTTTTTTCCCAAGAATCCACCTAGATTGGTGAATCTCTATCATTATATCTAATTGATGGTACAATATATATATATGTATATATATATTTTTTCAACAATCTACTTGGATTTATATGTTTAACATTTATTAAATAAAAAACTCACTTTTTAATTTTCCACGTGTATTGCCATGTTATATATATACAGATATTTTTCAAATTATGTTATTCATAGTACATAATAAATTCAAACTTTTCAGCGAGATAATGTGTAGCGATGATGCAATTCTAAGACCTGCCTCCAAGATCACTCCTACGTGTACTATGTTTTGCATCCATTTCACGATGGTTTTGAACACCACAAACCTATTTTTGACGAATTGAATTTTACTTAAGAATAACAAACACTTTAGAATTTAATTAAGAAATAGCTATGATTTTCTACGTCTAAGAATAGAAGAGAACACTCCTTTATATAAGATTAAGGAGGAGCAATGATTTTTATTCCTTTCTGGTGTGGGATTAGTGACCTTTAATTAAAAAGGAGCACTGACTTTTATTATTTTCTCATACTAGTGATTTTTTTTTGTCACTTTCCAACATTTATTCCTTCACGGGGTGCATATTTGAGAGTCAATTTCTCATCATTTTAAGCATATGAATAGATCATTTCGAACTCCACACGGACGAGAGCATATATCCATCTTGACTCGTTATAAATATGTTGTGGGTTCCGCTTAAAATTATGCATAAAAATTGGTACCTAGCTTGATTCCCAAGCCATTTTTCTAGTAGGTTCTTTGTTTTTTTTTCATTCTCTTCATCCTCATTATCTTGGCTATCTTTTTCAGTTTGGGGCTCGTCAATGTGCTTGCCCATTGACATCCTTGTTCCCGGTATGATTTTCTTAACTTTTCCGTTTCGTTCCTTTCCTTCCTTTCTTTTCTTTTCTTTCTTTACTTTTTCATGGAAGTTATCGTTGAACTCTGCTGTTCTGTTGGCTAGTCGGTTTTTTCTTTTCTTCTCTTTTCCATAGGAGTTGTAGTTGAATTTGCTGCTTCGTTGGCTAGTCTTTTCTTTCCGTTTTCTTGGGAGTAGTCTTTGAATTTTGCTGTTCTTTTGGCCAGTCGGTTTTTCTTTTCTCTTCCTTTCCTTAGGAGTTGTCGTTGAATTCTGCTATTCTTTTGGCTAGTTGGTGTGGTTATTCATGTGGCCATCTTATTTTTCTGTTTAATCTTTTTTTTTTCCCACATAAATGTAATGTTCTTGTCCTCGTCAATTGAGTTTAGTTTCTTGATTGCAAATATTTGGAATTTCATCATAGTAATTGTACTTGTCTACTTTGTTGTTCTCAAAGATTAAAAGCCTGTTAGGCTGATTTGCAATCAAATCTGCTGGCTTTTTATCACGAAGTAGAAGATAATATTGTGTTTTCTTCGTTTAAAAGATCAGTTTAAATACCTTCATTTAGTTTATAGGTTCATCTCCAACTAAATTGTATTTTTTTTTACTAGATTTTTATCTTTTTCTGAACAGTTAACAAAAATTATAACTAGTTTTTAAAAAAGTCAACTAACTCTAATTTAAAAATTTCAACTCCAACCGGTGATCCAAACAGAAGCTTAGAGGCAAATCATATCTCTCCAAAATGGTTCAACCTCTTTCAAGAAAACATAAATGAATCACTACTTTTTATCTATGATTCCAAAAAACTGAAGATCGTCAGATTTGTTTCTCATATTTAAGGAGAAAGTAGTTTTTTTTTTTTTTTCTCTCTTTTTCTTTTTTCTTTTTAATTTTTTTGAACATGACAATGTATGTTATTATTTGATGACTGCATTCATGCAAAATATCATTTATAGTCATAGATTTATATCAAAGCACTCCATATCTTAAATTGATTAGGGTTGCTACTAATATAAGGTCACATGCGCGTTATATATAGCAAAATGTTATTCTCATCTATCCCTCCTTGAATTATAGAATCATTATCACTTTGTCTTTTCAATTTTAAAAACTGTCATATTGTCTCTCGAATTTTAAACTAGTCTCACTTAATCACTTTTATTAAGGGGATTTTGGTAAAAAGTTCATTTTAAACTAAATTGTATTTTTTTCATCATATTTTTTTTCTTTTTCTGAAAAAAGTTTTTTGTCTCTTCTATGAAAAAGTTTTTTGTTTTTTCTGAAAAATTACTATTGAAACTTAAAAATCTTAAACTAAACTTATTCACCAAACACCCCCTAAGAATTAAAGTTTAAGGGGGTTTCCATTGTAAATATTTTAGCCCAAAGACTGATTTTTCAAACACGATAAGTTCAAGGGCATCCATGCAATAAGCCAAAAAATCCAAAACAATAAATAAATAAATAACAAAAGAAAAAGGGGAAAAAAAACGTCGTCGCATAACAAAGGTGCGCTTTCCCAAATTCGAAAACCAACGAAACCCTAGAGCAGAGAAGCTCAAAAACTCCAACATGCTCTCCAGCCTGCCCTCACAGTTCACATCCAGACTCATTGTCGGTACGAGATTTATCTTTTAGATCTTAAAATATATATATATATATATATATTTATTCCTTCTTGGTATTGGAATCACACCACAAATTGGAGACTGGAAATGATGTGTGAATATAGTAAAAGGTCTGAGCATGAAAAATGGTGGCGATGGCGATGAGTTTGAGTTTTTTTTTTGGAAAAAAAAGGAAAAAACCAGGAAGTGGGGCCCCAAGTCCTTGCGAAAGATATGGCAAGTTATGGCTTTCGCAACCTCTTCCACAGCAAAAGAGAAAAATAAAAAAGATGAAAGCTTTATAAGGGTTTTTCTTCTTCTTTTTTTATTTCTCGGGTTTGAAATGAAAAGGCGTGGGTTGCATTCTAGTATTGAATGTCAATCTAGACTTCTCCCGACATTAAACTCATCTCCTCCCACTTTTTTTTTAATCTTGTTTCTTGCTTTGATCACAACCTCTTTCCACTGATCCTTTTGTCTCTGATAATACCAGATTTTGTTTTGTTTGTTTTGTTTTCTTTTTTGTTTTGTGGGTTGTGCTTAATTTGTTCTTATTATTATTATGTGTATTTTTTGGATGTGATAAAGTTCATAACTTGATTATTGTTGTTTTGGTAAAATTGTAATATCTGGGGGAGAACGTATTTTGCTTGCTATTTGTGTAGGAAGGTCAGTGGTTCAATCCATAAAGTTCTTCTGGTTCAAACCCTTTTTGCTATAATGCTTTATCTCACAAAAGTTTAAACAAATTTAAAAAATTCTGTTCAAACCCTTCACTCAAATACAATTATTTGGTAACTTTTGGATCTTGATCTGGATTATTTTTGTTAACTTGCACTTTATCTGGGATTCATGGTGAAGGGGCTTCTGTTTATTGCACGTTTTAAAGATATCTTATGTTGCTTTTGTGTAACAAAGTTCAGTGCATATCAGACAATTGCTGCCACAGACAAGCTTCAACTTTATGCGTGTTTTTAGCGCTGTCGGTTCACTTGTGGATAAGCATTTCTGGTGCAGGAGACTGGTGACTCTCTATTTTTCGTGCGACGTAGGACTAGGGTCTGAGATGATTTCTGACCTTATTTTGGAGCATGGACATCTGGTCATCTGATGTGTGTAGAAATATGTTTGTGTCATGTGGTTTTAGGAAGTAATTTAGTTGTGTTCACCGTAAAAGATATTTGCATAAATTTTTATTGAGATTTGAAATTCTGAATTCCATGAAATGTCAACCTCCAGAACTAGCTTGGTGAAAATTGAAAACTCAAAACTATACTACTTTCCAAAATGCCTTTGATCTCAGAACTAATTGCTATTATAGTTTAAATGTATTCTCTCTGTCTCTCTGTATGTGGCAGATCATATCGTTTTTAGTAATGGTCATAAGATGTTACAGCATCAACAACCGGCGGCGTAGTGAAGCATCTGGTGACGTTAAAGATGAGCGTGAGCCTAATAGTCGCTCGTTGTTCATGGTAAAGAGATTCTTGACCAGGCTGCGGCTCATCCAAATTCCAATATCGGTTGAGGGCTAAAAGATGACAAACGCTTCCTTCAGACATTTATCCTTCGACAGGAGCTGGAAGTCCATTTGTTTATATTTTCAGCAGTGTACGGCTCAGATGTTTCTTTGTCAGCAGCCACTTGTTCAGAAGTGTCTCCAGTTGTGCCTGTACAACGCCTTCTCTGTGGTGGAAACTCGTTCTCCGACCTCACCGCTATCTATTATAAGCCTCAACTTCTTGCTCATGCTAATCACAGTGTCCTAATAACTTTTTTTGGTTCCTGACACTGCATAATATCTATAAGAAAAACAAATAACAATGAAGAAAATCATGACTATGGATGCTAAGATTATGGCTTTATCTACTTAGGTTTCTCGACGTTGACTCTGAAAGCTCTGATATAGCTCGGGATACTGATATTTGGAGACGCTGCTGATGCTGCCACACCTGAAGGATTGAATTTCGTGATCAGAGTAAGTTTTATTAATGTTGAACGCAGATTCTTTTGCGTGTTTTATAGGAAAATAGACACTCGTAGAGATTCTAGATTTTACTTCCAAGTGACTCGAAGCTTTTGCTATTTGTTGAAAACTAGGGAAAGTTTGGATTCGGTCTTGTATAGGTTTAGGAAAACACATCGTCGGTTTTGATAAAGTGCCATGTAATCGAACCACTAATAGTTTTAGCCAAAAACTAGATTCATAGGTTAGTTATGAAATCAACAGATTTATGACACAAGGGAACCGTACTATGTGTTACATTGATAAATTTGGTAATTACTGTGTCAGTATAGTTGTGATTCCCGTATCGAGTATCGAGCAACTAATACGGGACATATTATAATAGCAATCTACTAGTGAGGTCTCACCGTGTTGTGGATATATAACGATCTCCTTAATGCTTCTTTGATTGCTACCATGGGGGAGATTGGAGAAGAACAAAGAAAGCAATGTACCGCACAAGCCGAAGGCTATTACAGCAAGCAAATCCCATTTGAGGTTTTTGAGGATGTGAAGCCCGTTGTCCTGAAATCCAGTGCTGTAACATCAGCAGGATATAGTTTTTTTTTTTAATTTATAGTTTTTTTATCGGTTCAAAGCAAGTGGTTTTTTTTAAAGGCATAATTGACTTATTTTAAGAACGTGGAAACGAAAAAACAGGTTTTGCCAGAAATTCCACAATTGTTAAATTTTTGTCCCCCATTTTGTCGATGTTTTGTGCTGCTGTTTCGATCATGAAAACAGAATGCTTTGTCTTAGATTGAGAGAGATCTTTGTCCAGTCTCCTTGTGTCGTTCGTTCTTCTCGCATCTTTGTGAATTATGTTCGTTTTCAGATTTCTATTTTTTTTTCTTGGTTTTTATATTTTGATGTGTTTGAATGGTTTTATTATTTTCGCGGTCGTTTCTCTTTATGTTGCTGTTTTGGATTTCAAGAAAAAGAAAAAAATTTGGAGCTGTGCTGTGTTGATTTCTGATTTAATTTGGAGGACCTGAAAAATGTCGTTACAAACTTTCAATCAATGGGGCTATTCGCATTTCGGTTTGTGTCTATCCCACGGTTAGAAAGTCTTGTTCTCTGAACTTGGCCAGAAAACACAAATTCGTATTATTGATATCGAAACAATCATAATAATTATACTTTGTGGTGTTTATTTGTTGTTATGGTGTTGCCTCTTTCTAAATGCCCTTGCGATCGATTTTCCTATCTCTGTGTTCATAAAAAAAAATTAAAAAAAAAATTGATAGCTATCGAGGCGAATCTCACTTTGACGTCGAGTGAGATGCACTAATGTATACAAGTGCTCACAATTTCTTTTTCAGTCAACAAGGAATCATTTTTTTTTTTTTCAAAGAAATTAGGTCAGGTGGTTGTTTTTGACACTTATTTTTTGTTAAAAAATGTTTGGATATTTTTGTTAAAGAAAAATTGCCGGTGACAATCAAAATGTTGAAAGACCTTTCATCCCTTGTAGCATGTGTATGAAAGACCAGTTATTCGTGAAAGACTTGGCCTAATCCTATGTATTTACATATAGCAGGAAAAATTTATTCATTGCCGATAATTAAAAAAAAGAAAAAGAAAAAGGAAATGATCATATTTCTAATGATTGGAAGTAAATAGCTGAATTTACATTTAAGTTTAAATAAAAATAAAAAAAAAAGCCCACCGCAAAATACTCCCATTGTCGTTGAACTATTCATCATTACTCGTATATTATTTTGGGGATATGCACCGCAAACGATTGTAAGCCTAGTTTACGTCACGTTTGAATTTAAGGGTGTCTGACTAATGATAAATAGGACAAGGTCAATAAGTTGGAATCGTGTCATTGAAGCGTGTTTGTTTGTAGGATTTTCTAGAGACTAAAGATGGATTCTTCTGTAGTAATAAAGATAGTAAGGTGTTTGTATCGGCAAGTACCAGTTTTCTCGAGAAAAAACTATGTGAATAACTTTATACCTCGAAGCAAAGTTATGCTAAAGAAATTGGTGATTGATAAGACTAGTAGGCTAGTCAATGATCATAATGAATATATTGTAAGTGAATCGCTGGTCTTTAGAAGTGATACCATCTACGAAACAACAATCGACTGTGTTTTGTCGTAGTAGGACCGTTACATAGAAATTAGAGAAGCTAACGGGAAAATGTCTGATGAACAACAAGGCGATTCAATCTCTTTCACTCAGGCGATGAATGACGTTGATTATGAAGAATGACAAAGTTACAATGAACCTAGAAATAAAATCCATGTTTAATACCACAGCTCCTTAAAGATCTTTTGGCAATCAACCGACGTGGAAAACCACACAACCGACGTGGTTGATTTTCCCCGTCGGAGACTGACGTGAAAGGGGCGACGAGAAAGGTTTTTATTCTTGTAGTGATTATTGTGTTCTGTTGCAGCAACATTTGCACTCATAGAGCTTGGTTTTGTAGAATCTAACTCCTTTGTTGTAATTTTCTTGCAGCAACATTTGCACTCATAGAGCTTGGTTTTGTAGAATCTAACTCCTTTGTTGTAATTTTCAATGCTTACTTTTAGAGAGAGCAAGAGTGACCTAACTAACCTGAGCAAATTGATAGAAACTACGATTTTCAACAGATACTCATTCAGGCCTAAGAATCTCTCTTGGTGTTCTTTAATTGAATCATGAATCACGAAGCCTTAATTAGCTCTAACTTGAACAACAAAGTTTCAAAGTTAACAACATGAGGGTGAACTCCGGCCTCATTCCGCGGATGAAATAAGGCAAGAATACAACAATTGATCATGCTATTACCATTCTTTAAATTTTGGATTGGCAAATTCATTATTTTTATCCTCGACTTCCAAAAATTATACTGGTGGTGATTTCCTTCTAAAAATGAAAATGCCTTAAGAACAAGAGAAAGCATTTTGAGTTGCAAAATTTCGAGAGTTTAGTATTGTAGGCAAATTTTTGGTTTTATAGTTACGTTTGGATCACATTTTTAAATCCACTTTTAAAATTAAAAATTTTAAGGGAGAAAATATTATCGAAAAATAGGAACAATATTAAAGAGGATAATCCTAACAGGTGTTGTAATGTTTCATATTTGTAGATTATATTTAGGGTTGTCGTTTCTTGTTGCTATTTGTATAGTTGTCGTTTTCCTGTTATATTTTTTAAAACTTTTGTCGTTTACTTTCCAAAGAAACTGTTGTCGTATATCCCAGCATGACGTCGCCTTTTGACCTTTTTCTTTGATAACGGTCACTAACTGTTGCGGCTATTAATCTGTGTCCTTGCTTAGGTTGATTACGGGATTTTGTAATTGCCCTCTTCCGATTAATGTTTTTTTTAAATTATTTTTTAAGTTATGGTTATTTATTTTTACCGTTGAATTTTTTCTCCAAGTTTTTGTTTTGTTTTTGTTTTTGTTTTTTTTTTTTTCCGTATCCTTTTATTCATTACTTTTGTTTTTACTATTGTGTTGTCGTTAACTAGCATAATTGTCGTTTCACTTGTTGATAATCATTCCGGTGCAAGTAACTTGTTTTATACACACACACGTCGGAGGCTTCGGAGTAGAGTTGACAATTCAGGTTAACGACTCGTGCTAGTGTCATCTTATTTATTGCTTGTGTCAGAAAATATTAACCAAATACAATTTGCTTATTAAACATGTTAAAAAGTTTCAACCTAAACGCAACCCATTTTTATCATATTAATATTGTAAATCTGTATAACCCATTTAAATTAGGAGTAATTGGTCCAAATGATCCTAAATTCTTAAAATGTTAGTTGTTATAGTCATTTTCGTCCAAAACCATTTAATTTCTAACAAAATGAGTAATTTGAAAGGGTATTTTAGTATTTTAAAAATTAAAAAATCATAAAAAAACTAAAATTCATCACTCTATCTATCTCCTCTCTCTCTCTCTCTCTCTCTCTCTCTCTCTTGATAGATGGATTAGGGGGCATAGGGGTGGTTAGGTTCGGGTGGTTGGGGCCCGAGCTCGGAGTTTGGGGGGGTGGCGACACTTGGTTTTGGGTTCAAACTTGGGAGGGGGGGGGGTGACGATGCTTGGTTTTGGGTTCGGATTCGAGGGAGGGGGGCCACCCAGTTCAGAGTTTTGTTTTTTTTTGGGGGGGGGGGGGGGGGGGGGGGGGTGGGCACCGAATCAGGGTTTGGAAGGAGGTGCTAGATCGGAAGTTTTTTTTTGGGTCTCATCACCGGTTTCTGCATGGCCGGTCGGTAGGGGGGGAGGGGACCACATGGATCTAGCATGGGGTGGAGGGGGCTCGTCACCGACGACGACTCTCTCTCTTTCTCTTCTTCTCCCTCTCTCTCCCTTCCCCTATGCCGACTCCCTTTCTCTCCCCTCCCCCTCCGGTGGCTCCCTCCTCTCCCTTGCTTATCTGAGTTCTTGTTTGGCTACCCAGAGGTTTGGGTGTTTTGTGGTTTGAGGAAAAAAAAAAAAGAAAAAAAGAAAGAAAGAAAAATTGAAGGAGAATGTAAATGAGTAAGGAGATAGAAATAAAGGGATATTTTGGTTTTTTGCTACAAAATTATGATTTGAGTAAGTTTCCATTAGAAACTGAACGGTTTTGGATGGAAAGAACTATAATGATCAATATTTTAAGAATTTAGGGTCATTTCGGCAAATAAAAAATAAATAAAACAAGGACTAAATCATCACCTTGTAAGAATTCATGGACTGTTTAGGTCAATTACTCTTAAATTAATAACTGATAATAATCTGTTCAATTCAATTGCGATACTTTTATTAACATATTTAATACATCAACTTATCTTTTCTTTTAAGAAAAACAAGTGAAGTTTTTGCTTACAAATTTAAAAATCTTATTATTTGTACTTTTTTTTAACTTAAGGATGAGAAAATTTGAACTCTACACCTTATAGTGCAATCAAGTGTGAAATAAAGTTGCAACCACATATTATTTATACTTACTAATATTAACTTATATTATATCATATATAATTAGGTTATAAATAATACATGTAGTCAATCATGTCCATTCATGTCATTTCATTTTAGGTTGGTCAACTTAAACATGTGACCTGATTTCTTGATCATGTCTATCTATTACTAACCCAAACCCGTTTATAAAAACCTAAATAATCTAAATTTGTGTCTTATTTGTGCTGTGTCATCATATCGTGACCCAATTACTAGCCCTACATACTTCGACGCATGGCAGCTGATCATCTAATAGGTTTTAGAATCTCTTGTTTCACGTGTTTGGGAAATGAAGTAGTTGAGTGTTTTTGCAGAAAAAATAAAAAAAGATATATGTGGTAAAAATTTATTGAGCTTCAACTTTACCGAAAGATGTATATAATTAGCTTGAGGATCTTTTTTCTTCATCTCTTTCAATTCGTAAGACTTAAATGTCAGAAGGAAGGAAAAGATAATGAAAATTGTGCACTCAAATATTTGTTTATTCTTAGATATTGTTGCTAATTTGCTTAATATCAATGATTTGGACACGATCTGATTAATATATATATATATATATGAATATTATTACTTTTAAGCCCATCTAACGCTGGGACATAAAGATAAGTTTGTTTGTTTGTTTTTTTTAGTACAAGCAAGCTTATCACACATTTTTCTACGAGATAAATCAACCATAAGAACCTTAAAGAGGAGATACCAAGTGGACTCATAAGTGAATCCTAAATTACAATTTCCAAACAATTGCAGACTGAAAAAGAACTCATGAATACTTATATACCATTTAGGGTCTTCACTGTTGGAAAAAATGGGTTTTAACCATTTTAAGGTCCAAATTTGAGTGGGACCCACTTAGTAAAAATAACGGGTCTTGGTGAATTTGTGCTCTCCGTCGCGAGGAGATCGAAATCATATATTCATACGCTCAAATGGTATTCGGGTGAATGAGAAATTAATGCTCAAAGTGTGCCCAATGAAATAGAATTTTATTGGAAAATTGCTTATTAATGTGGAGTCCTACATTACTTAGGCATAAAAGCTTGATGGACTTTATAAAAATTTTTACTTTTGGACTTGGGTAAGATTGTGTACCCAAGAGGCTCTCTCACGCGCAAGGGGGTGCAAATCACAGCCCCGGTGGGTTAGGGGCCTAATGTGTGCGCCCGCACAACGTGGGTGATGCGAATGTCGGTCCGTCGAGCTTACCCTCGCGTGAACTTTGTTTTGCAAATTTTTTTTTTTCTTTTCCAACATATATTCCAAAGGTTAAGAATGGAGTTTAATGGGCAGCATTAGTGCATGATTAATACAAAATTAATCTAAAGACTAATGCATTGCATTAATCCGGATTAAAACCTAATGAATTTTGATTTGTAACACCTCATTTTGGAGTCTATAAAAGGAGGCCTCCACAAGCTTGAAAACACACACTTGAACACACAACACTAGCTCTTTCTTTTCTGTTCTTCGTGTTTTTTCTTCTTGTGGTCGTTCTTGTAATTTTAGTGATAGAGGGAAGGCTTTGGTTTCAAGTTCGCCGGAAGCGGTTTTCGATCGTGCTAGACTACCATAGCTCGTCATTGTATCCTGGGAAATATACGTCCGTTCAAGCCTCTTGCACTTACCGGAGGGGACGAATTTGTTTTAAGGAAAACTGTCTCACGTGCCTCGATGATATTCTTTATGTGTTATTTCCTTCAAGATAAGGTTGAATTTCGATGTAATAATTTTATTTATATTATACTTTAACTTCTTGTTCGTTGTTTATCCTCCACTATTGTTCTAACACTCACTTCATGTTTCTTTAGCTTAACGTGATCTAAATGGTCTCTCACTAACTTGTGGCATACATGACAGTATATTATTTTTTTGTTTTAAGTTTCTCATCTTTTGCTTCAGCTATTAGCCCGTTTGGATAAAGGTTTCAAACCCATGAAGTTCTTATTCAACCCGTCAAAAGATTTTAAATTTAAACAAAAAAAAGTATATTTAAACCTTTAATTTAAACGGGCACTGCATATTTTAACTGAAAGAGCCCGAATTTGTGAGGTCAAATGACAATACTGAGAAAAAGGTCACTGACGTATTATACGTGTTTGGTTTCAATCAGGATCAATGGAATGCCACTCCCATAATCCAGCATTGGTTGGCATTACCGTTTGGGGCACTCTCATTGGGCGTTCAACAAAATTGCAACGATCCGATTGGCTTGTTTCGACCAATCACGAATTTACATTGCCACAAAATCTATGATCTACTCTCCACTCTTCTGACTTATAGCATATATTGTATTTTTTTAATTGTTACTAGTGTATACTTGGCATAAATCTGAATTAAGGACAATATGATTTGGCGAAAAGGGGCTAAAAGAACACTTTTTTTTTTTTTTTTTTTTTTGGACGCCTATACTAAATGTAACTTAACCATTTAAGTTAAAAGGTTGTGTTTTTCCTTGTTCTAAACAAAGACAACAATTTCTATACCGCCCCACTCATAATTAAGTGGGTTAAGATGGCCCTAAACAAACTATTCAGAAGTGGCCACTAGTTGACTTAATATTCTTAATATTTCTTTTGTAGTGGGTTTTATTGTAATATTTTGTAAATAGTATTGCACGTTCACCAACCTTTAATTTAGGGGAAGCATTAAAAACAGAGATTTCTTTTATTTATTTATTTATTTAGTTGAGACAACCATGAAAAAAAGGTATTATATTTTTCATGCTTGTTAATCCTTGGCAATTTAGTGCTCCTGATGAAAGAGCTTTCGTACTCATAATCCTTTGGTTCTATTATTTTAAAGGAGCATCTCAAAACACTACAAAATAATTTGAGTCTATCAAGTCACACATTCAAAACGCTTTTTCTTCTCCTCACCAACAAAAATGTGTATTATAATACATTTTATATATATGTGGAGGAGTGTTTCAATGGTTACTCTTTTTTGTAACCATCAGTGGGTTACAGAAAAATTATAAAAAGAAGTGCATGTATTAATTACATTTGATGATATGAATTTTTGTTTAACTTGCTATAGCAGGTCAAGTAACATTTTTATCTAAGATTTTATTTATTTTTAATTGTACAATGAATATTAAGAATCAAAATTTTCCTTTTTAATTTCAATTGTTTTTTGAGTTTTATTACAACGTTCTTTGTTAACAATTGCCTAGTCCTTTTTCTTTTCTAAGTAAATTAAAACATTTTTTTTAGTAATTTTGATTATTAAGTTCATGAGTTCTTTTTTTTTTTTTTTTTTTTTACTGAAATGAATTATTATTATTTTTGGTAATCTTAATCAATCGGGTGATGAATTAATTTTTTTTTATTGTTTTAAATAAACTAACTTTGTTGGTTTCCATGTATTACGTACAATCATTTGTGTGCTAGTTCTTACTTTGGATGGTCCAAAAGCCCTATGATTAAGATCATTGAGCTTCTTATGGTGATGCAATTTCTTCATTTTGTCTTCAACCGAATGCGTTTTGACTGCCGGACGTCTGGGATTAGTGCTCTTTTTATTGAGAGTGGAGCTTATATTTCACATAATAAAAAGTGGAATCTTGTATTATGATTTTTTCAGTTACAGAAAAAGTACTTTTTAAAAGGGTAAAAGAAAAATGACAGTCAATAAAAAAAAAAAAAAAAAAAAAAACCGGAATAGAATCATGAATGAGATTTAAAAATGAGGAATGAATCTTTAATATATATATATATATATATATATAGGAAAAAATACTTAAAAAAAGTCATGTCATCAATTTAACAAGAAGTTATCTAAAATTGCATTTAATGAGCTCCCTAAGTTCAATGCTCATTAATTATCATAAATGAGTGTTGGTCAACTATCTAATTTGTTATAACCGTCCGATTTACATCACATGGCTAAAACAATCATCAACCATCGATGTGGTAAATATGAGAGTAAACATTGAAATTTCATCCATATATATACCCACCAAAGCATCTAAAATATATAGTATTAAAGAAATTTTGTTTGATATGTATGTCCATACAAATGCATTGCCTTGATCAATTTTCCTTTCGTATAGTGTAGTCAGATAAACATGTAGGAAAATGATTCGTAATTTGACACATTAAGGGCTTGTTTCGCTGGAGAGAAAGGTGGAAGTGAAGACCGGAAAGTGGTGATCAGGGAATTAAGTAAAAGAATTTTGAGACCTATAATTATTAGTGATTGAGAAACCAATATATATGAAATGAATTGGGCGAGGGATTAGAAATCCTCTAAAAAACTCCAATTTACTCTCTCCCACTATGGAGCGAATAGAAAAAGGAAACCATATCAAATGTAATTAAGAGACATTTTCCTGTCTTATGTTATATTATTTTTTCTTTCTTCTTTCCTTTCTTACCGAACAAAGCCCAAGTAGACTGTAAAAGCTCTTACATAACTATATATATATATCTATATATATATATATATATATTTTAACTTTTAAATCTATCCTCCGGCTTTTTGATAGGCCAAAGCTACGAAACATTTATTATTTTCCTAAAGTTTGTGAAAAACAAAAGTCTCTAAATATCAAAATTGGTCAACAAACAATGCCACAACTATCCTTTGCAATTCCATTCACGAAACGAAAGTGTTTTTGAATCTTTTTTCTCCACCTTGGTATAAAACTACTTTTGATATATGGGTTTGGTCCAAAAGCTTTATGTACTGCAAATTTTTGAAGTCCCTTTCTCAAACTTTTGGTTTACTTCTTGTCTCAAAAAACCTCATATTTATTTTTATTTTATTTTTATGCGGAATCTATAAATATTCATGATACGTACTAATACAAATACAATTATACGTGGAGTACACAATATTTATTTTTGTATTTTGTAGAAATACGATATCATCATCATGTCATCATAAACATGCATACATGCACATATCGATCTTATTATGGTGCATGTAAAAACAAAAGTTCAACCATATCCAAAAAAGAAAAATACAAATTCAAATTGATAAAATTTTATTGGTAATTATACAGAAGTGTACTATTTTCAATTAATAACACAAATATTGCTGAAAAATTAAGAACCATAAAAATGAGAAGAATTTTGACTGAAGAAATGAGGTGGAGAAGCATGTTACGCAACAACAAAATTCATACGTGAGTCACCAAACTTCTCTTTGTTCCTATGCAGAAATAGTACCCCTATAATTAATATATAAATATATAGGGGCGGAGTCAAAAACATATTCTAGTGAGGGTTTACACATCAAATTTTTTTCAAAGACAAAATAAATTTTAGTGGAGGCTATGTGAGAATTTTAATTTTAGTGAGTTTATTTGAAAAATTTTTATTTTAGTGGGGGTAAAGTAATTAAATGTAAACATAGAATTAATCTTAGTACTGATTATGTGAGAATTATTTATTTTAATGGGGACAAAGTGTTGACTATATGAATATTTTTTATTTTAGTGAGGGCAAATTATATAAACTTTAAAATTTTTAGAATAAATTTATAAACAACAAAAAATTTCAGTAGGGGTAGCCAGCCCCCGCTCACCCCAACCTAGCCTCCGCCGCTATATATATATATACACTTTCTCTTTCATAAAATATAGTCTTTGCCATTAATTGACTTTTTCTTCACTTGTTTATTTTATACTAAAAAAATCTGAGTAACATAAGTATATATGAAAACTAATGGAGAAAAAGAAAATACAGGTTTATGGCCTTATTTTTTAAATTAAAGTTTACTGGATTGACTTTCATTTGTCAATATAGACTTTAACTTCACTACCATTCGTCAATATAGACATCCTAAAAATAATGCGATAATTAGAATGAGAGTGAAAAAGAAAGGGTGGTGCGTTCTTTTCTTTCACACCACCTATCAATCAAATAGTAGTAATTTCCAAGCGTAAAAATTATTTATATTAAGATAATTATGTCAAAAGAAGTTTTTTGCTAAGATAAATAATTTTTTAAACTATCGTAAAGAGAGACTAATGATAAATGATTTTTGAAATTCTCATAAGAGTTAGAATAAATAGCTTTTGAAACTCCCAAAATTAATAAGAAGTCGACAATCTCCCATAATAGAATATTTGAAAAATAGTAGCAAGGAAAATAAAGTTGTAAAAGAAAAATAACGGTTTTGAAAATATGATTAGACTCCTAGGTTGTTTACTGTGGTTGTTGCAATTTACTTTGTTTTTTTTTTTTTTTTTTTGTTTTTGTTTTTTGTTTTTTGTTTTGTTTTGTTTTTTTTATTGGGACGGTTCATTTTGACAAATATGTGTGTGTGAGACACAAATCTTCCATAAACCCACGTTGAGGAATAGTAGAAATCACAGGAACTTCAATAAAAAGCCATGCAGATATTGTCATAGTAACCCAACCTTTTTCACTTTGTTTTTTTCCATGATTTCATTTTGACTAATTCTGATTAATTAAGGGTGATCTCCCACTAGAGATATATGGTCTAGTACCTTTTAGACTATTCTTTTGTCCACTCTGCTATAAAATGTTTCCCTAAATTTTTATTTTTTATTTTTTCACTTTTGTTAAAAATTGCATCAATATAGTTCATTTTCATTACAAAAATGCTAAACAACGTGACTTCCTCGACTAACTCAGTGTTTGAGAGGGCTACGATTTGAATACGAACAGTCTGTAGGGTGAGAGGGGACAATTTTAATAGAAAACATAACTCAAGTCACCTGTTGAGCAAACTTAGTGGATGAGAGGGGAACGGTTTGGATATGAACGGTTTGCAGGGGAACGGTTTTGGTAAAAAAACGTGACTCAAGTCACCTGCTGGGCTAACTCAGTGGGTGAAAAGAGAACAATTTGAATAAGAGTTCTCAAATTAAAAATTTGATATTGTTTTCATTTTAGAAAAAAAAAAATAAAATAAATGAGAACTAAATCCCCCATTTTGTAATTAAAAAAAAAATTACGACTCATCCTAGTCGGGTTGTATAGGAGTGTTCTTTCTACTATAAGAGTGAGTTCAATACTCCATGCAATTCTGTCTTGTCTCTTGGTAAGTACTCCAACTCCAAGTTTTTGTTTATACTAACACAAGCACAAGAATAAAAGGAAAAAAGGAAAATAAGCACAACAAACTTCTAGAGGAGAGATAAAAAATTTAGCTCCAATAACCAATAATTCCTTTGAAATCCCCTTTTTTCCGTAATTAAAATTTTGTATAATTGTGATTTTCTGACTGGTTACAGGATGCCTCAAGTTTTCAGTGGACCCAAATCCCCCACCCCCTCTCCCTTTTTCTTCTACATACGTACAAAGTGCACCCTGCCCTTTTTTCCTACAAACAATATTAAAACTTTTGAAAAACTAATTTTTAATTCAAATCCATGGAATAATAATAATAATAATATTATTAAAAAAGAAAATAAAACCCACAAAATGATAATCACTCTGTATAATCCAGCGACTGCCATAAAATGCCAAATACACCATTCTGACTGTTAAATCTCAACCCTTCCTTCCTTATCCACACCCACCTCCCTCTATATCTCTTCCTCTTTTGGTTTTTGCTTCTCAAAATAACATTAAAAAGAAAAAAATTATATATATATATATATATTTATTCATATATATATATATATATATATTTTCATCGCCCTTCAAAAATCCCTTACCTCCTTTCCACGCCGTACTTATTATTTCTCTTCCTTCCTTCATTATCCAATCTCTGAAACTCACCTCAGAGGCCCTCACTTCATTCATGGCATCTCCTTGATTTTCTTGCAGAAGTTTGTGCTATTTCAGTCATAGTATTACTACAAAATCAGTCTCTCTTTTCTTTCCTTTTCCATTTCCTGAATCTTTCTTCTGCTACTTTAGGTATAATTATTTCTTTACTTAAACTTGGCTCTTATTTATTTATTTATTTATTTATATTTCTTTCAGTTTCAGAATTATAGACTCTGAGAAGTAGGTATTAAATGTTATCCATATGTCTGCTTTCCAAAAGCAATAACTACTTGGTGGGCTATGTTTTTTCTGTTCATGGAATTGTCAAATTTATCATAGTTATTTGTTTCATGTTATTATCTTGTTACACATGTACTTAAGGGACCAATTTGATTTTATTATTATTATTATTATTATTATTATTATTATTATTCATATAGTTGCAATCTACAACTTCGAGTTTCAGCTCCAATGGCGCCGAAGAACAGCCGCGGAAAGGCGAAGGGAGAGAAGAAGAAGAAGGAGGAGAAGTGTATGAACTTGGAACAATTCGAACAATTTTTTTGAAACATTTTTGTTTAAAGAGTAACAATTTTTATTTTTATTTTAATTTATTATTGTTATTTTTTTGTTGGCTTTGCAGTTCTTCCCGTTGTCATGGACATCACTGTGAACCTTCCTGACGAAACCCATGTTATTTTAAAGGTTATATGTTTTTATTTTTAATTTCATGGCTTTTCTGTTGGAACCATTTAACAAAAAGTTGTGCCTACTAAGTTTAGCAAATTCTTTATTAATTTTTTTTTTTTTGTTTATTAGTTGACTTGTTTATAAGTCACAGCTTAGAAATTCTCTCTGTCACTCTGTTTTGTTGTTCTCTGTTTGGCCTCCATTTCACATGGGCATCTTTTGCCTGCTTCTGCATTATAGAGTTGTTGCTGTTTTTTTTTTTTTTTTTTGGTGTGTAATATGATATTCAGTATTTTAAGTTCAGTTGTTTGGTTTTAAAAAAATCAACAATAGGCTCCAAAACTTGATGCTACTTTCATGATAGAACCATGGAATCTATTGCAAGCATCTAAATTGCTCTGTCATTTAGCTCCCAAACAAGAAAACCTTTCTTCCACGTATAATTTTCCTTTCATTAGATATTTTCTAACGGAAATTTCTACCGTCAGAATTATACTTTTTTCATTATCTAATCGGAAATTTCTATTGTCAGAATTATACTTTTGTCATTATTAGTAGGAATTACTGTTTTGATCGTCAGATTTATTTTTCATCTGTCTGATTTATAATTGAGAGCAGTTTTATATTGAGAATTAATTCAGTCGATGGTGAAAAGTAACGGTTCCTACATTATAAATTTCCATTATTTAGGTAGAAAATACAATTATTAAAAAAAAAAAAAAAAATCATTTTTTTAACTAGCTAACTGCTGGAAACAAAGAAGTGGATATATAAGTTGAAGGGTTAGTTGTTAGTGGTTAGTAATTAATAATTATATCTGAAAGCTACATATGCTTCTGGAGTTTATTTCTTTATTTCTTTTTAAATGCATTTTATGATCTAATGTGTGATTAAAAATGAAATCTTAAGCAGGGGAATATCAACGGACAGGATCATCGATGTTCGTCGATTATTGTCTGTAAACACCGAGACGTGCAACATCACAAATTTTTCACTATCCCATGAGGTAATTACCATATTTTCTTCTTTCAACCAAAAAAATTACCATATTTTCTTCTTCTTCTTCTTCATCTTTTTTTTTTAAACAATTGTTGTTGTCTTTATTTTTTTATATTTCAAATGTGTGTCAAAGTTTTGAATAGTGGCTGGAGATTTTTCATTCTGATTTAGAAGTACCGGGAAACATGGAACATGGCTTTCGTTAGCTTGCTCATTTTACTACAATATCACTGTTTGCTTGGAAAAAACATGTCGTTTGCAAACAAGTAACATCATCGAATCCTTGGTAAAAGCTCAGAATACACAAACCTTTTGGTTTGGCTTTGTATACTCCTCATAACATGTGGCACGAATTCTAAGAGTAGACGAATGGTGGCAATAAGGACCAAAATACCCACCCACATGCCCATTCTATAGAAAAAAAAAAAAAAACTTTTCATATTTTTAAATCATTAAATTTGATCAAAATCAAATTAAAACAAAAAGTAACATAGCACTATTTTAATATAAATTTGACGATTGAAAAAACATATTCTTTTCACATCCTTATAGAAATCTGAAAAAAAAAAAAAAAAACCCAAAATACCGTGAGAATAGAAATAAGATTCCAAGATTTTTGGAATATTCAATTGTGGAAGATATTAGAGATTTTGTCTCAATTATTCACACGCGGTACGAATTCTAAAGAGTAGACGTATGAGAGCAATAGGGACCAAACACCCACATGCCCATTCTTAAAAAAAAAAAAAAATTACAAAAAAAAAAAAAAACACAAAAAAACACTTTTGATATTTTTATATCATTAAATTTGATCAAAATCAAATTGAAACAAAAAGTAATATAACAGTATTTTAATATAAATTTGACGATTGAAAAAACATATTTTTTTAACTTCCTTATAGAAATCTGGAAAAAAAAACCCAAAATATTGAGAATAGAAATAAGATTCCAAGATCATTGGAATATTTGATTGTGGAATATATCAGGAATTTTGTCTCAATCATTCAGTGACAATATTTGCTATGTTTCTTGTTAAGTGAATTCAGTAACTCATTGTCTAGTTAATGTTGTTTTTTCTCAATTTTTTGATTGTAATTGGTTGGATGCGATATCTCATTTTTTAAGCGCTTTTGTTAAGACAGATTGCGGTTATCATAAATAAAACCAACTCATTTTACTCTTAAAAGAGGAAAAAAAAAAGAAAAAGAAAAGAAATAAGAAGGGCACGAGAAAAAGAGAAAAATAAAAAAATAAATTAATTGGTGACGTATTTTTTTTTTTTCCTGTAATCTATACGGTAATTGAATAATAAGGTCAAATTGGACATTCCGAAGGAGAATTGTAACTACCGAACAACTAATTGGTTGCAGGTAAGAGGTCAGCGTTTAAAAGATACGGTGGACGTCTCCGCACTGAAGCCCTGCATACTCACCCTGGTCGAAGGTAAATTCAAAATTAATACGACGTCGTTATACTCTCCCTCCTCACCAGTTTTCTTTTCCGTTTTTTTTTTTTTGCCGCCACATTTCTTCTCACAAACTTAATACGACGCGTTTAACTCTCTCTCTCCCCCCTTTTCTTTTTCTTTATTTTTTAATTAATTTTTATTTTCAGAGGACTACGATGACGAGAGCGCCACGGCGCACGTTAGACGGTTGCTGGACCTCGTCGCCTGTACGACGAGCTTTGGAGCGTCGTCCGCCGGCAAGGACCACCAGAGCGCCAAGCCGCCGGCCGATGCGTCGCCGTCCCCGGCCGGTGGAGGCGCCGCCAAATCTGCGCCGCCGGGTGCGCAGGATAATAATAATAAGAGCGCGAAGAAATCCGCCGCCAAGTCCCATGGGAGCTCTCCGGCAGCGATCAAGCAAGATGCGGCGGTCGACACGGAGACCGACATTACTCACTCCTCTCCGAAGCTCGGCGCCTTCTACGAGTTCTTCTCTCTCTCTCATCTCACTCCTCCTCTGCAATGTAACTCTCTCTTTCTCTCTCAAAAAAATACTTACATTTTGGTGAAATATCTGTTGGATTTTGCAAAGATTTTGTCTGAAATTTTGTGAATTTTGCAGTTGTAAAGAGAGTGATGAGACGGCAAGTCGACGAGATTTTGGCCGATGATCATCTTTTCTCTCTTGAAGTAAGCCTCGCACAGCATACTGAAAACTATATATATATATATATATATATGTATTTGTGTATATATGCTTCAAAATTAAGTTTCTGACGAGCTGGTTTTGTGATAAAAAAAGGTGAAGCTTTGCAATGGAAAGATTGTTCATGTCGAAGCTTGCAGACAGGGGTTCTATAGCGTTGGGAGGGCAGCGAATTCTGTGCCACAACCTCGTTGATCTGTTACGACAGCTTAGTAGAGCTTTTGACAATGTTAGTTTATACATACATACATACATACATACATATATATATATATATATATATTAGCTGTTTCAATGGAAAATGTTAAGTTGATAAGTTAAAGCTTTATGTTCTTCTTGTCGTGTCTTTTCGACATTCTGAATCTACATTTTTTTATGTCTCTTTACTTCATTCTTCTTTCTTTGCTTGATGATGAATTCGGCTGAAGTTAAATGACTCGGTTTTTTATTCATGTTGCAGGCTTATGATGATCTCATGAAAGCATTCGCTGAGCGCAACAAGGTAAATAATGGTTTCACTTTTTGTTTCTGATTCCTGTTTTCAAACTTGCTTTTAATTGTTATTGTCATTGCCAAAGACTTTTCCTTTCTCCTACAACAAGCTCTTTTATACCTGTTATGCAGTTTGGGAATCTTCCTTATGGGTTCAGAGCCAACACGTGGCTTGTCCCACCCATCACAGCCCAGTCGCCGACGGTTTTCCCTCCTCTCCCTGTGGAGGATGAATCTTGGGGAGGAAACGGAGGTGGGTTAGGAAGAGATGGGAAAAGCGACCTGATACCTTGGGCTAATGAGTTTTCTTTTATTGCATCTATGCCTTGCAAGACAGCCGAGGAGAGGCAGGTTCGAGATCGGAAGGCATTCCTTCTTCACAGCCTATTTGTTGACGTCTCCATTTTCAGAGCCATTAAAGCCATTCGGCATGTAATGAACAAGCCGGATTTAACCTTTCCAGTTGCAGACAGTAAAGTCCTTCACACCGAGATCGTAGGGCACTTGAGCATCACCGTAATGAAAGATGCTTCAAATGCAAGCAGTAAAATAGATACTAAAATCGATGGAGTTCAGGCATTTGGAGCTGATAAAAAGAATCTAGTCGAAAGAAACCTTCTGAAAGGAATAACTGCCGATGAAAATACTGCTGCCCATGTAAGATGCTCTCTCTGAAATAATGTTTGATTATGGGATTTCATTTTAAACTATTTCCGATTGAGATTGTTTGAGGTGTTTCTTTATCAAAATGATTGAATAAGGCCTTACCTTCTGGGTGCAGGATGTTTCCACTCTGGGTGTTGTGAATGTAAGATACTGTGGTTACATTGCGGTTGTGAAAGTTGAGGGTAAAGATGAGAAAGTCAGTTCTCCATCCCAAAGTAGTGAACTCCTCGATCAACCTGAAGGTGGTGCTAACGCTCTTAATATTAGCAGGTAAACTCTTAGAATGTGTCCTTATGCGTTGGCCATTTATTCAAATGTATTGTGCGTGTATTGATTATTTTTGGTTGTGTATTCATTGAACTTTTAGAATCCTTTCCATCATTATTGCCTAACTAGTGTCTTTGTTCTTTTAGTTTGAGATTACTACTCCACGACACACAGGCTTTAGAGCACAATAAGCCTGGATCAGATTCACAAACATTGGAACGTGAAGAGCTTTCTGTTTCCCGTGCTTTTGTTGAGAAACTATTAGAAGACAGTCTTGTGAAATTGGAGCAAGAGGACGTTAGTTCGGATCAATTTGTCAGGTGGGAACTTGGAGCTTGCTGGATACAACACTTGCAGGACCAGAAAAACACAGACAAAGATAAGAAACCATCTCGTGAGAAGGCTAAGAATGAGATGAAGGTTGAGGGACTTGGAACACCTCTCAAGTCCCTTAGGAACAAGAAGAAATTAGACGGAAACTGCGCAAAAATTCAACCTGAGAACTTAAGGTCTCCTGCCGATGGAGTTACCGTGGAAGCTGAAACGGCTACGTCACCTTCAATAGAGGTTGAAATGATTGCCAAAGAGAATGAGCTTGCGTTGAAGAGGTTGTTGTCCGGTGCAGCATTTGGTCGATTGAAAGAATCTGAAACTGGACTCCACTGCAAGGTAATATTTTGCTGGTATCATTAACTCTATATAGCAACTCATATATCCACTCTGTAGCGTGAACTAATGTACCACATGCTTTGCAGTCTCTTCAAGAACTAATCGATTTATCTCAAAAGTATTACTTGGAAGTTGCTCTTCCCAAACTGGTAATTGCTGAATATTGTTTGGTTAAATCCCATTATTTTTCTATACTTGTACTGTTATGGTGATTCCTGTTTTTTTGTATATCTGAATAAATGCAGGTAGCAGATTTTGGTTCATTGGAACTTTCACCAGTTGATGGTCGGACTTTGACTGACTTCATGCATACCAGGGGTCTGAGAATGCGTTCTCTGGGACATGTTGTAAGTTCTTTTCGCGGAATCTGAATTTTTGTGGTTTAATTCATGTCTTTGTATTTTAATCCACCTAAAATGCATTTGTTTTCTATGTTTGCCTCTCCCAAAATTTTTTAACCTTGTTAAACTTCAAATAGAAAGCTTTGTCTACCTTTCTAGTATTAGTGAATATGGTTAAAAAAGGATAGTTCTTATAGATTCTTAAAAAGGTATCAGCTACCACACAAGCATACATCTTAACAAGCCCCATTTAAAGCATTATAATAAAATCTTCCGTATTGTTCCAAGCCCAGTCTTTATTTCTCTTATAGCTGGTGCAGGATTTGTCCTTAGTGCAGTGAGAAGATTAAGTTTGAAATTATGATCCTATAAGTCTTCCATAATGACTAATTATTACTTTTGTATTTTCTTTACTAGGTCAAGCTTTCTGAAAAGCTGTCTCATGTGCAGTCACTTTGCATTCATGAGATGATAGTACGAGCATTTAAGCACATTCTTCAGGCAGTAATTTCTGCTGTTGTAGAGAACAACAAAGTGGCTGTATCAATAGCTGCTGCCTTGAATATTATGCTTGCTATTCCCGATGTTAATGAGCGTGATAAGTCTTGCAATGTCCACCCTCTTGTGTGGAGATGGCTGGAAGTATTCTTGAAAAAGCGATATGACTGGGATCTTAGCGGCTTCAATTACAAGGACTTGAGGAAATTTGCAATTTTACGTGGGCTATGCCATAAGGTACTTTGATCAGAATATGGTTTCAAAGATTCAGATATTGCCACTTGATCAAAATATCATGACACGAAGAAAGTTTCTATCTTAAAAGTATTTTGCATGAGAATAGAAGCTTTAGGTCTTGTGTTGTCATTATTTACAAGCTAACGGGACTGTTATTAATCTATTCATTTTTCTTCTGGAACTTTTATATCTAGGTTGGTATTGAGTTGGTTCCAAGGGATTTCGACATGGATTCTCTAAACCCATTCCGAAAGTCAGATGTTGTCAGCTTAGTCCCGGTGCATAAGGTGATGTACTGGACATAAGCCTATCAAAAAGTTTTTGTCAATATCTTCGTAATTGATTAATTCTGTTCATGTTTTTTCATTTGGCTGCATTTTCTGTTTATGTGCAGCAAGCTGCATGCTCTTCTGCGGATGGAAGGCAGCTTCTAGAATCTTCCAAAACAGCTTTGGATAAAGGAAAACTTGAAGATGCAGTAGCTTATGGAACTAAGGTAAATATCTGGTTCTTTAAAAGCTTGCCTATGGTTTAGTGAATTACCAACTCAACTTATTTTATTCTTGCAGGCTCTTGCAAAGCTTGTAGCAGTTTGTGGTCCATACCATCGAATGACAGCAGGAGCTTACAGCCTTCTTGCGGTAGTTTTATACCACACTGGAGACTTTAATCAGGTCTGCCTATTTTCCTTCTCGTTTAGATGTTGCAGGAAAATTTATTTATTGACATTGGATGCCAAGTTTCAAATTTTTACTTATTGGAGCATGTGTAAGAATCAAACTCTCTATAATCTTTAAAAAAAAAAAACTCTACAAAGTAGATACATGCCATTATATGGTCTAGGAAATACCCGAGCTTCTCAAGTTTTTAATTCAATTGTTTTTCCATATCTCAGGCTACAATTTATCAACAAAAAGCCTTGGATATCAATGAGAGAGAGTTAGGACTTGATCATCCAGATACGATGAAGAGCTATGGGGATCTTGCTGTGTTCTATTACAGGCTTCAACATACAGAGCTAGCTCTCAAGTATGTATTTTTCCTGTATGAAGGGATATTTCTGCCAACTAGTTGTGAGCTTGGTTTGATTTGGTTTCTGATTATTTTACGTTTAAGGTTTCCTATATGATTTGGTTCAGAAATGCTGTAGTTTATTTTTAATATTGTTACGCTATGTTTAATGGATGATAGTTGTGCTAGACATGCTAGTTATGGTGCTTCAATAGATTTCCAGCAAAATAATTCACATATGTTTAAGTTTTATGGTTTTAATGTTCTTTTATGGATTTAGTAAAATTAGGCATACACTGGGTGATAGAGCATTATAATCATATATCATGTTCATTCGTGGATGTATTGCATTGATTTACTTCTGCAATAAAATGCTAATTAGCCTGTTAATTCGTGGATGAATTGCCTGTAATTTACTTCTTCCCCCTGTTTGAAAGTTTATAATTGCTGTCTTTAGGTATGTAAAGCGTGCGCTGTATCTTTTGCATCTAACATGTGGTCCATCTCATCCAAACACTGCCGCAACATACATTAATGTTGCTATGATGGAAGAAGGTCTGGGAAATGTGCATGTTGCCCTTAGATATCTTCACAAAGCTCTGAAGTGTAACCAAAGGTTACTTGGCCCAGACCATATTCAGGTTTTGTACCAATTTTTCATTTTCTTGATTTTTATACAGTTTAACCTGGGCTTTCCCTTTAGGACTTGTTATGGATTGATAATAGTAGAGGATAAATGTTCTTGTAATCAATCATGATTTTATGTCCTATACTGCTGATTTAGCAGTTGAAATCAAAACTTCACTTTATTATCCACTTCAATTGTACATTAATCTCGGCTAATATTCTTCTCCAGACAGCAGCAAGTTACCATGCTATCGCAATTGCCCTCTCATTGATGGAAGCATACCCTTTGAGTGTTCAACATGAGCAAACGACCCTGCAAATTCTGCGAGCGAAGCTTGGTCCTGATGACCTCCGTACTCAGGTAGGTATCTTTCTTAGCATGTTATTGCACTACTCGATAGGCATCATATGGGAAAAAAAGGGAGTTGAGAAGAGGAAGAAGAACAAAATTACATATCTCTTGTTTTGTTGTCAGGAAAGGCAAAGGAGGAAAAATGGAGAGTAGTGGCATCCTGTGCTCATTATTTTTAATCTTTTTAGTGGATAGTGCGTAGGGTTAAAAAGCTATGGTCGTACCACACATATGAACTGCAACATGGCTCTAGCGAATAGTTGTCACATTGGAACACATATGCTATACCTTTTATCTAGTCTTCTTTTCCCTGGCTTAATATGCCTATGAGTTGCCATATTTAGTATAATAGTATTCATAGCTACACCAACGTTGAAATTTTGTGGCAAAAATCTTCAGGATGCTGCTGCCTGGCTTGAGTACTTCGAGTCCAAGGCTTTTGAACAGCAAGAAGCTGCAAGAAATGGTACTCGAAAGCCTGATGCCTCAATAGCCAGTAAAGGCCACCTGAGGTAAGTTGACAATGTCTCTTATGATATACATTTTACACAAATATCAGCAATATTTGAGCTCCCTGTCCCCATCAGATTATGTATCCCTCTTCTGCTTGCTCATTTCACCCTGTAATCTGTCTGGTTATTCTCTCTGGGCCTGCGCGTGTGTGTTAACTTAACGGTTATCGTATTCCTTAAGGAAGTTTCCAAGATTCATGAGACAACGTCGTGGAATAGTTAGGACATGACGTGTTTCAGAATAATCTTTGGCTATTTTCAAAATAAAATATTATAGGTGGTAATCAATCCAGCTGTATTTTAATGTCACCATGGTTGTGCTTATGCGCTTCATTTTTGCAGGTAGCTAAAAAGTTTGAGCATGAAATGCGCTTTCTTTCTTACCATGCACATTTTCTCTTTCTAATACTTTTCTTCCCCAACAAAATTTGGCAGTGTATCGGATTTGCTCGATTACATTAATCCAAGTGATGATGCAAAAGGGAGGGATGTGGCGGCCAAGAGGAAAAGCAATATGACTAAGGTATTTAGAGCCTCAGCTGCTCATAACTTTAATAAACCTCTCTCTCTCTCTCTCTCTCTCTCTCTCGTTGAAATTCAAGCAAGATATAAGACCAAAAAAAAGTAATACTTGTCCTATTTTAATCTTTATATCCTGCAAATGCATCCCATCAGACTATTTTTATTTTTCCTCTCCAGTTGAAGGGAAAATCCTACCAAAACATCAGTGTAGCAAGCTCTGACGAGTCTCCAAAGGAAATATCGAAAGAGACTTCGGATGAAGAGACACCTACTCTTGAACCACAAGGCAGCGAAGATGCCATCCAGGAGACCACCCATGCACCAGTTGAGCCCCATTTGACTGTTTCAGAAGAGCCTACAGTGGAAAGGCCACATAGTTCCAGTGAGGTATCTTCTGAAGCACATGCTGAAGGAGAAGACGGATGGCAACCAGTTCAAAGGCCTAGATCTGCTAACTCCTATGGGCGTCGTCTAAAGCAGCGTCGCGCGACTATTGGCAAAGTCTATACTTACCAGAAGAAACATACGGATACTGACGTCGAATATCCTCCAGAGAAGAATAATCTTCAAAATAGTAGTAGGTATTACGTTGTGAAGAAAAGGACAATATCTCATGGAAGTTATCTGGATCAACAGAATACCAATACCTCCCAAGTTACGAAGTTTGGACGAAGAATAGTTAAAACCGTAGCATATAGGGTCAAGTCAATGCCTTCATCCTCTAAAACCACTACGCGTGAGAACTCCAGAAGTGTTGGTCTGGTTTTTAGCTCTCCATTAGAATCTGGTCAAAGTTCTACAGTAAATGACATCAGTTCCCTGAAAAATCCGATTATTAGTATTGGAAAATCTCCATCCTATAAGGAAGTAGCGTTGGCTCCACCAGGTACTATTGCTAAGATGCAAGTTGAGATGCCCCAAAGTGACATTCGGGACAACACTGAACATGATGTTGGAAAATATGAAGAAGAAACAAATGAAGGAAAAGGAAACACCGATACAATCATTTCTGGGGTAGAAAATATAGTTCTAGACAAGAATGAGAATTCTACAGATCATTTAAAAGAGGAAGCTAAAGTTGTTATAAAGGAAGAAGAGACTCCTTCAACTAAGGCAACGGAAGAAAACGCTTCTGTAATGGTGTTTGGGAGCATGGATGGACTTGGTTCCAGTGGTGATGAGATTCGTAGAGTGATAGAAGATAGCGTAGTGACTGATGGGCTGCAAAATTCTTTTGCTCCGGAGGAGGAGGGAGTATCTGAGAAGCATTCATCTAGCAGTTTCGAACTACATGTCAGTCCCGGGCCCAACTTGCCAGGGGTAGAGGATTTGAAGGACAAAGCGATGGTTGTAAATTCGGGTGATAGTCGCACACTTACCAATAAAAAGTTGTCAGCTTCTGCAGCTCCATTTAACCCCTCAGCAGGCATTGCACGTCCCACACCGGTTTCCATGAACATTACTCTTACTGTTGGTCCCGGCGGTGTCCCGGCTATTGCACCTTGGCCAATAAACATGAATCTTCACCCAGGACCAGGTGCTGTCTTACCTGCTGTTAATCCAATGTGCTCGTCTTCTCATCACGCATACCCATCTCCTCCATCAACGCCAAACATGATTCAACCATTGCCCTTTATGTACCCTCCTTATACTCAATCCCAGCCGGTTCCAAGCAGTACTTTTCCTGTAACAAGCAGTGCGTTTCATCCCAGTCATTTTACATGGATGAACCCGAGTGCACCGGAGTTTGTTGCTGGACCGGTTTGGCCTGGTTGCCATCCTGTGGAGTTCTCTATCCCAGCACCTGTTGTGGAGCCAATTGGTGATCCTGTAACGGAGCCGAAAGTACAGCATGATGATTCTGCTCCAATTCTGCCGGTGGACATTGACAATGTGGCGGAGGTTGAGAGAGAAGTGAACCTTCAAGTATCAGAGACAATTGGTCATGCAAATGAAGTAGCTGGAGTCGGGTTGGAGGGTGGTAAAGGAAAACGGTCCTTCCAATCTGGGAGGGGCTGAAAATGAACTAAAGAACAAGAGTAGTGTAAAAGCTGGAAGGAGTGATGAAAATACGGATAGTGAAAAAACCTTCAGCATTTTGATAAGGGGGAGAAGGAACCGAAAGCAGACTCTTAGAATGCCGATTAGTTTGCTCAGTCGACCATATGGCTCACAGTCCTTCAAAGTTATCTATAATAGAGTAGTTAGAGGGAGTGATATTCCGAAGACGACCAACTTTTCTCCAAGCGAAGATTGTACAGCTGGTGCTACATAATCCCCCCCTTTTGTTATTCTCATTATCTAGATATACCGGGTTAATGAGAGAACAGTGCTTTATAAATCTCCTATCTTACACAAAAGGGACAACAGATGACCGCTTCTTTATTGACTTTCATATCCCCTTTGCAGTTTCTGAGTAAACTTAATTCTGACGGAAAACGACGGGTTAGTTTTCTGATTCTACCTTATTTCCTTACCCATTATTCTTTTTATTGTTTCCATAACTGCTATGACTTTCTAGGCACCCAAAAAAAAATAAAAAAATCTGGTATGACTATTAACATTTCTGAAGCTCTACTCTCACTTAAGCTAAAGTTTTGTCGTTTGCAGTGTATATAAATTGATTTTCGCTTCACAATATGGATGGAACCGTTGTATGATGATTTAACAAGTGTGTTAATGGAAAAAAAATTACAAATCCCTGCTCTTTGCATTAGTCTTACTACCCTAATACGAAAATTATGTATGGAAAAGACTTATTACGGGTGTAAATCTTTTGGCATGTTGGGTTTTTTCAATTTTTTCTCCACTTTGATGCAGTTTTTGACCGAGTAGTTGTTCCACAAATATCATAGCATGAATATATATATATATATATATATATTTACATTTTTGTTGTGCAAATTTGCAGGTTAGCTTTCGCTTTTGGGACTTCAACAAGCCGTCTTCTTGAGGTGACAATTTTTGCTTTACCATTAGTAGGAAAATTTTCTTGCTTTGGACCACTGCATTTTAATGAGAAATCAGTTTTTCTCTTTCCAGAGCAATGATTTTGCTCAATAATGGGAAATAAAATTGTATACGACCTCCAATTTTGTCCTTTTATTTCTTTATTTATTTTTTTTTTCTTTGACTGGCAACTTATATTTCTTTATCAAGTTTGCCATTATATCTACTTTATTTTTATTCCACTTTTTTATGGAATATTTTCTTTTATTCTACATTACAACATGAGAAGTTATTGACTCTTCAAGCTCGTAGATTTTTTTTTTCTTTGTTCGACCAAGTTTATTGGATATATCAGAAATCGAGTAGTATTTAAGCATGAGCATATGAGCTTAAACGTACATTTGATAAGATAGTTTGGTTGGAGAGACGGCATTCGAGCCGACCCAATTTTGCAGATCGTTTGTGAATCGAGGCGATGAGGACCTAGTGCCGTCGTCAACGGGTACAGTGATTCCAGCTTTGTAGCACACAATTATCTGTGTTTTCAGTATGAGCTTGTAGTTAAAATTGGGAGGAGGGATTAGCGGAAGAATTTTAGGACATGTTCAGCAATATTACATTCATTCTCAATCTCTTGCAGCGTTGCAACCAAAACTTTTATAGCAACAATTTGATCAAATCAATACTTCAATTTGTTTATTTATTTCCTTTTTGCTCAAAAACATCAATCAAAACTGATAACAAGGAAAATTGACAATGTTTTCACGTGCTTTACAAGACGGTGAGTATAGAACTCAAAACACAAAAACCTTGATGGATTTACATGTGGAGATGGCAAAGAAAATTCATCCATGACATCACAAAATGAGGGGCAATGGATCAGTTAGCTTTGGCCAAGGGAATACTGAAATTCATACTATTCAACTTGAACAAAAAAAACCCGTTAGTTGTCGTTTTTCTATCATCCACACTGAGACAGCCACACATTTTGAAATTCAAGTAAAGAGCATCTTCAGATAATCAGGAATGTGTTTCAATACAAACATCGCCTTTCTGAGAACCGTCACCATTGCAAGCTCGAATTTTTCTTAGAATTTGTCAGAGATGCAAACTTCAGCACCTCACTAAAAGCCCTGCTTCATGAAAATGGTATTGTATTAGTCTACAGTTATTCATATGAGAATTAATGAAATGTGAAAATAAAAAAGAGAGAGACCGTTCATCAAAGTGTCGGTCGATGCTCGTGTACCGGATTCATCTGAAAGTTCGGGTTGTCCATTTTTGTGTCCTCTGACCTTTTCATCCATTTCAGTACTTCTAACACAATGACTGTGATAAGAACAATACCAAGAAGAAATCCATAGCCTATTTTCCAATCATCCCTACCACCCCCAATTTGGATGCCCACTAATATGTTTATGGCTCCAAAAAAAGGGCAATTCTTCCAAAAGAATGGTGGTACCAGTTCCAGTACTTGCGAATCTTTGTTTCCTTGTCAGGCCGCAGAAAGAACGCCAATATCTGAACAAATCAAATCACCCATTTAGATTTTCTTTAATTTAATTATCTCAACTTGTGTTTACATGAACGAGAAATGCTAAATGCACTCGCAAGTGGATGATGTGGGCCGTTTGTTCACGTGGGCCACACAGAAACTGACTGTCTAGATTGTCCACTGATGACACTCGTGAGTGCATTTATCATTCCTCTTACTTATTGCGTAGCGTTGACATATTTTAAGGTGAAAAATATAGAAAAAAAAGCTACGTCAAATTTAGTTTCCAAAGACAAACCTGAAGGATACTGAGAACAAGGAGAAAGATGCCAATCCCTCTGTGCGTGGGAAAGTCGGCTCTGATCTTATTATAGAGTTGTTGTCCGAGTACTACAGCTGCAAGTCCGAAGACAAACCCCGCAAATTGAATAACCGAATGAAGATAGTACCAAAGAGGATCCTTGTGTCTGAAGTATCTCGCAACTATCGCCCCGATAGGAAGGAGTAGACCCCATCCCAGTATGGCCAAAATCCCATGGTTCTTCTTCATCTGGCCTAGATCACTCGGTGCTGCGGTTGCTGAACCTGCGAAAGATTAAGGTTAGTCTCTTTATTCTTAACTTCAGCAACGATAATTGGCTATTGCCGGTTTTAGCAAAATGTTATTCAACGAGTGGTTGCGTTGCAGGCTTGGCCTAGCAGTAATAAGAGACCCTTGAAGGAAAAGGGCAATACCTGCGGAGAAATCGAACAAGACGGTGGTCTATCATCATGTCGTGACAGGTGCAGGTGCTTCGGGTATGTGAATCCGAAGGCGAAGATGAGGGGTTGGTGAACGAGGCGGTTTTCGAATTTCAACTGAAACGCCAAGTAAATTCTAGGGGCCATGAAGAACAACAGAAGCAGGAATGCCAGTGAGTGGTAATTCTCCTTTCTCTGCAATGACTTGGGACTTCCTTGCACCTTGCAAATAGAATTGCTTGATTCTTGCTTGGCCCTTTCTAGTGACCCACCCAACATGGCACTGGACCCCACCATCATTCCATTCTTGAGAATCCCATTCCTACCCATCCTGTGGTGTATACAGCTGATAATATAATGTTCACCACATTCTCTTCATTTTGTGTATACTGCCAAAAAAAAAAAAAAAAAAAAAAAAAGAAAAAGAAAAAGAAAAAGAAGAAGAAGAAGAAGAAGTAGAAGAAGAAGAAGCCGCTTTTTAGTTAAAAAGATTTAAAAAAACACAAAATTTCCAATTATACTTTTTAAAAGAGATCAGTGGTGTCCTCATGCCTCTGTCTACCGATCATTTAAAGAGATTACTGGTGTCCTCATACCTCTGTCTACCGATCATTTAAAAAATCTAGTAAAATCACATGTGAAATACTATTAGGATCCGACCATTCTCTTGTCAGGTTCAGTCTATTGAGACGTCACTTTTTATGACTAGACTACAGAATGAGCACGTAAGGATTTGAACTCTGGTGTACTTACGTAGGCAAAAAGAAACTAAAAAAAAACGCACAAACCAACTGAAAAAACTGAACCGGAATCTAGATAAGAATGACTTACCCTCAAAACAAAAGTGTTCCATATGGGCTTGCATACAACATTAGATATGTTACTATAAGGAGGAGGCAGAAAACTGCTCAGATCATTGCTGCAAATCTCGGTGTCACCGGCGCTAGAACCGCCATTAACGCCAATGGCATTTCCACCAACATAGCCAGCATCATCATCATCAGCCGACACGAAAACCTCGGACTCGAAGACAAGAGTCACGAGACAGAGCCCAACAAGCAAGTGAGAAACAGAGAAGGCGTGTCCCGAATTTGCCATTCCGGGCACCGACAAAGGGGGAAGGAGATTCGGCTGAGGCGGAGGCGGAGAAACAAGTGGTTAGCAGGGGAGTTGAGGAGGGAGCACAAGGGGAGTGAAAAGGACGGCATGTTGAAGGCGGTTGGGAGGTAGTAGTCTCTTGGGATTGAAGGTTCGATCGAATAATAGTTTGGTTGTAAGGTGGGGCCCTGGTGGTTGGTCATGGCGGGCAATCATGGTTCCCGCCAAGCTAATTCTTCTCGACTTACTACCAACAGCCTCTCTCTCTCTAACTGCTTTTAATTTTTTTTAAAAAAAATTAAAAGCAGTTAGAGAAGATTCTATAGGGTATGAAAAAAATACTCGTTAATCATCGGGTTATCAAAAAAGTATGAGATTAAAAAAAAGGATCTACAATTAACTATCCTTTTTTTTAAGCAGTTTTATAACAAATGGACTAAGTTTTTTAAAAATTAATTAAAATATATATTTTTTAAATGATCATATCAGTGATTGATCATATAATACATTTAATTTGATTAATCAGTCATTGACTATGATAAATCATTGAGTATGACATAAATCATTAATTTAATAGTCAATCACTAATTTACTATGACAAACGGTCATTTTGTTAAATGATAAAAGTTAGGCCATATAATAATTAGGTGATTAAAAAGGCAACTCAATCTGATTTTCCTTAAAAAGAAGATGAGAATTTAATTAAACTTGATGAAAATCTGACTATCAATAATTAGGTCTATTGATAAAGGGTTTATACATGTAGAATATCTAGATTCACCTTTCTTGTTTTTTAAGGTAAAAACTACCTTTTAAACTTTGTTCCTTAGAAGAAAAATGGAGAATAAATAAATGTGATATTAACATAAGAAACGTCTATTAACACCCCTCTATTTGTTTTTTTCACTCTCTTTTTAATACATTTTTTTTTATTGAACTACGCTTAAGAAAATTACTTTTAAGGATAAAAGTGATTTAAAAAGTCATCTTCACACACCCCATTCTAATAATTGAAAAAAAAAAAAAAAAAAAAGAACAACAATACACCTTTGAAGTTTAATTGTTTTTTTGTACTATTTTAATGCTGGAAATTTGAAAGTCCTATTGTTTTATGCCATGGCTGTCTGTTACAGAAGGTTCTGATCTATGGATTCTTGACAATGAAGGATTAAAAAAAAGCCATACCCTATATGTTTGATAATATCCTTGTTGCGAAATGGAATTGTGAAGAATCCCACAAATATAGAACCACCAGTTTGCCTTTTAATCCAAATCAAACGGGAGAAAACTATGAATCTCACAAAAGACGCATTATTGAATTTATTATTATTATTATTATTATTATTATTATTATTATTTATAAAGATGTAGTATCGGTTTTGCTATTATGCAAATGGAATTGTGAAGAACATAGATATCTGGAATAAATAAAAAATAAAAGGTTGGATTTCTAAGAAGAGAGAGAGAGAGTTTTGTTTGGAAAACGAGGGTTTTTTTTGTTGGGTGAGTAAAAAAAAAAAAAAAAAAAAAAAAATCAATTTAATTGTAAGGATTTTTTTGGAATATTAAAGGGTGTAACAAATAGTAATTAAAACTTAAAATTTGATTGGTGGGTGATTTGAGAATGTGTGTAAGAAAAGTAGATTGAGGGGTGACAATAGACTCCCCTTTAATATAAACATGTAAAAATTACCAACTCAAAAAAGTGTCATGGTAAAGTTTTATTTTCTTGTTTGGGCATATTGGAGACGCAGAATATCAACGTATTTTACACTAAAAAAGGGTTGCTTTTGCAAAGTTGGGTCGAACTACTTAATTATGCCACAAAATGAAGCAATTTAGACAATTCTTTAGTTTGTTTTAAAGAAAAAATAAGGTTAAAAGGTAGAACCTACAATCAAGTTATCTCACAGCAGAGCTTATGTTCAAGTTTTCTCTTTCTTCTGAAACGATAAAACTTTTTTTTATTTTTTTGTGAGAGAGAGAGAGACGGTAGAACTTACTCTTTCAGCAAAGAATATTCATGTTGTCTGTCATTTGTGTATTTCTTGACCTTTATCAGACAGAATAATAATTATGGCCTAGACTAACTAGTTTTTGTTATGCATTTTAATTTTTCCAACTAAATTTTAGGCTAGGTGTGGATTCTTTCTTATACATACAATGCAATGGTGAAGTCAACCTTCCACTTCAATAGGGTATATATATATATATATATATATATATATATATATATATATATTCAAAAGTAAATAAAATGAAATTAAATATGACAAAAAAAATGTATTACATTTAGTTTTATAAAAAAAAACTTTTTGCATTGTTACACATCCTAAACTTATCATAAAGTTACAATTTACACCCTAAACTTTTAATTTTGATAATTTGAACTTTGAACTTATAAATATATAGCAATATGCTCCCCATTGACAATAATATTTATCTTTTAAAGGAAATTGATATGTGATTTGTACATGGGTTGTTAATTCATGACATAAATAATCATTGTTATCTTTTTTAATTAACAATCTATATCCAAGTGAAGTATCAATTTTCATTAAAAAATCAACATTGTTTATCAATGGGGTAACGGCTATAGATTTGTAAGTTTAGGGTGCAAATTGCAAAAATTAAAAATTCAGGATGTAAATTGTAACTCTATAATAAATTTAGGGCGCACCAATATAAAAAAGCCTTTTGAAAAATTACCATATGCATTTTGAGAATTTTATGGTAGGATTTGGAATTTTTTTTTTTTTTTGGTCATGCTAGTAGGGTTTTATATTGAACCGCTATATAAAAATAGATATAAAATAAAACAGTAAAATTAGGGAGGGGGTAATATGGGAAGATATTCAATCCCACTAGAGAAAAAAATGAAGATTCATAAATTTTTAAGTTTTAAAAAGTCGGGCCAGCCGCCTCAATCAGCTCTTCGTAGCTCCGCCCCTTCATAAAAGGGAAGGGGAAAGAGAGGTCTTTAAAGGCATGATGTAAAGGTAACAAAATCATCTTACATAGTTTTCTAGGATTAAAGTAGTCTAATTTTTCTTTTAATAATTAATCAACTTACTGAAAATAATTGTGTTGGTAAATAGAAAATGGAGACTCATAAATTCAATTTTGTTTAACAGTTAGCTGGTAGGGCAGTATCACTACTTAATGATGAACTATTGAACTTTGAATACTGTCCTATATTGCATCACTAGCTCTCTACTAATAAATAAATAAAAATTGTGTTTTACAAACTACCCCCCACCCCCCCAACACCCCACCGCCACCCCCCCCACCCGGTCAAGTCATCTTCGATCCTTAACATTTTGTCCTCTCTGTATTGTTGGCCCCAGCCTACAATTTTTTGGAGATAATTATGCATCCACTAAAAACAAAATGTCCTCAAGTTGTGTTATTTGCACATAATAAGTCTACAAAATGAACCATAATAATGTCCTTCCAACCTCTTTTAACGACAAATTTTGCCCTTTGCATTTTGGGCATTATCTCAAAATGCCTCATAAATTAAATTTGTAACATTTGTTCTCTGAACTTTGAAATGTTTATAAATTTTGCTTTGCTAGTTTTCTTACAGAAATTGAGGACAATTTTTATGTTTACCTCTTGAATTTTGGACTTTCTCTCACAAATTGTCTCTGAACTTTGAAACGACTAAATTTTTCCCTTGTATTAGTTTATTAATAGAATTGCCATGTGTCAATATATGAAATCGAGACTGAACTAAAATGATATAAAATGATAATTTATCCCTAATAACGAATATAATAACAACATTAAAGAATTAATTAGCCTTACTCTGTGTTTGGATCGCCGGTTGGAGTTGAAATTTTTAAGTTGACTTTTCAGAAAAAGACAAAAATCCAGCCAAAAAAGCACAGTTTAGTAGGAATTAGACAAGAGTCTTATTTACTGTCGTGCATGGAGAAGAGAGGGGAGAAGAGAGAGTGTCGCAAGTGAGGGATTGGGGGAGTGGGGCGATGACGAGCTAGGGGTGGGAGGTGGTGATGTAGATACGGGGCGAAGAGGGCGTAATGACAAGGTGGAGAATGCGATGCAAATTTGGGACGGGAGAGGAGGACGTGAAGCAAGCTTGGGCTAAAGGGAGGGAATACTGTCGTCGTAGGAGGTAGTCAGCCGTCCAATGAGGAGATGTGTTTACATGCTTCTTTTTTGTCTTTTTCTTTTTAAAGTTGAAGAATTTTTTTTAATATATGGAGGGGGTTTTTTTTTTCTTCGTTTTGGAAGAGAAATTTTATAAAATTAATTTGTGTTTTTTCCAAAATTACCATATTAATGTTGACCTTTGTACAACATGTGGTGCAATTTCGTTAACAAAACTAACATAAGGGAATTGCATTTTGTGATAAAGCCGAAAATTCAGGAGGTAAACTTGTAATTTTTCCTCAATTTCCATTAACTAAACTAATAGAATAGAAAAATTTGTAAAATTTCAAAATTCAAGAAAAATAGATGTTACAAATTAAAATTTCAATGGGCATTTGTAACAATATCCAAAGTTTCGAGAAAAACAAACATAAAATTAATCGTTCTTTCAAATAAGAGGAGGCAAAAACAGATATATTAGAGGGAAAATTTTTGAAAGATTTACAGTATTTGTAACTGGCTGTATGAAAAACATGGTTGTCTTGCTATCAATATTCGTAATTGATTGATAGCATGAACTCAAACCAATATTCGAACCTATTAGTTTTCCGCCGCATTATAAATAAGTGAACCGCAAAATGAACAACGGATGTGACCACCGTTAGAAAATGTGAACTCAGAGAGAACAGTGGTACTTCCTTTCTGTCTTGACCTGCTTTCATATGCGTTTATTTTGTTTTTTTTTCCTTTGTTTTGTTTTGTTTTGTTTTGTTTTGTTTTTTTTGGTTTTGTTTTTTAGTGAATTATTTCATCATTTTGCTCAAGACTAGATAACACATAACATAATTAGGGAATTTCAGTACCTACATGTTAGGAGTTAGTTTGGAATTTCTAACATATATACAAGTTATTTATTAAAAATCTTCAATTTGAGCTCAAGAACGTGCGTGGTTATGGCTAATATGGAGTTTTAGATTTAGGAGATCTAAACTTAAACTCATAATTATAAAGTGAAAATGTTTGATGCTATCGATATTTACGGAAATATCGTACTTAACTTTTACGGAAATATCGATATCAGTGGAAATTGATGTAAAATATGAAAATTCATTTTAAAATACTAAATTTTATGAAACTTTAAAATAGTTGATAATACATAAAGTAAATGAAACTCTCAATTAAAACCTTAAAAAAAAAAAACTCTCAATTAAATACTAAGTACATGACAAATTACATTGTTAGAATGGAGCATAATACAGTAACGATAAATTAAGGTTCGCCAATAAAGTAAAATCATTGAAACATAACATAATATAGATAGATTACATTCATTGTTTTTTACATGGTAAGAAAATATTAATATTAAAAAAGTTTTTAGAATGTTCAAAAGTATTTGCAATATCTTATTAGTGTAAACAACATCGATACCAATATAATATTTGAGTATTTATTTTATATAATTCTAGACATGCCACATGTCTCTCAATCTCTACTATCTATTCATATATAAAAAAATTGTGCTTGAATTAAAAAAAATCATGAGTTTTACTAAATCAAAAGATAAAAAATAATATTATGATTGATATATTATGGATATTTTGTCGATATTTCCATGGAAATTTCCATGATTTTTTTTTCATTTACTGTTACACTTTCATGAATATCGATATTTCCGTAAAAAAAAAAAAAAAAACCGATACTTACTTAAATTTCCATGAAAATTTTACGGATATTTTGCGGAAAAGATATTGAACTGTTGTTTCCATATCGGTACTTCCAAAATACGGAAATTTCTGTGAAAATATCGATGGAAATGTCGATTTTTCAATCCTTGGATGCCATAATAATGGAATTCCCTTGTTGGGTTATATGAATAGAAATTAAGGGTAATTAATAAGTATAGGAGAAAAATGGTATATGAAGTTTTATGTTTAAGTTAATTTTGGGGTGGGGGAGAATATTTGTGGGTTTTATTTTGTGATGAAGAATTGAAATCAACTTAAGACTTTGAGATAAGGCACAATGGCATTTGCAATCAACTTGAGCAGCCTAATGGAATTGCTTTAAATGAATCGGTATTATTATTTTCTAAGCATTACCCAATTTTTGTATGGTTTCTTTTAATACATTTTCTTGGTCTTATTTTTTTTTTGTTTTTTTTTTCACGCTAACCAAGAACGCTTCTTTATTTTAGGGAGATCAGTTGAGACGCATGATTTTTAATTTTATTTTTATTTTTCATGCTAACCAAGATGTTCCTCCTCCACCTACTACATTTCTTTAGAACGTTTCCTACTACTACATTTCTTTAGAACGTTTCGTAACATTTCTTTATCAGTTGAAACTTGAAGACGTTCTTCTCTTAACTCATTTTCCTGCTTCTTCTTCTTCTTCTTTTTTTTTTTTTTTTTTTTTTAATGCAAACAAGTACATTAAATTTCTTTATCTTAGGGAGATCAGTTGAGATATGCATGATTTTTATTTTTTTTTTTTTCATGCTAACCAAGAACCTCCTCCTCCTACTTTTACTACTACACACACGCTTCTTTGTCAGCTAAAGAATTGTGATTTTTTAGTTATGAATTGTGATTTCTACTACTACTATTACTACTACTATATTTCCTTTTTTTTTTTTTTTTTTTTCGCATGCTAACCAATTTCACGCTTCTTTGTCGGTTGGAGAATTGTATTTTTTTTTTTGCTTTTGTTTTTTTGTTTTTTGTTTTTTTTGCTTACTAACCAATTTCACGCTTCTTTGTCAGCTGAAGAATTGATTTCTAGTGGTTTACTACTCTCTCTCTCTCTCTCTTTTCTTTCTTTCTCTCTCTCTCTTTTTTAATTTAATTTTTAATTTTTATTTATTTATTTATTTATTTTTTGCATGCTAACCAATTTCACTTTTCTTTGTCAGCTGAAGAATTGTGATTTCTAGTGGTTCATTTGTCGAACACTTTTATATTAGTTTTATCAGTTGGTGGAATCAACTGTTAGCAAAATATGAAAAAGACAAAAAACAAATATTAAAAATTAAACGATTAAGAGATTTGTTAGCAACAAAATTAATAAAATATACATGAAAACAAAATTTAAAATTGTCGATGAACACCGATGTCCATGTACCATACGGTTTTTTTAAAATAGATTCGCATCCTCACCGTCGGTGCTCGAGGATCAATCGACATTGTTTCCCGCGATACAATGGTTCACAAGCGGTAACGTATCACCATGTTACAGCCTCTGGTGAACTTAAAAAATGTCTGAACTCTATCTCTTAAGACACCTAGACTTAGATGATCACTAAGAAAGGAAAAGAAACCTTTGTATTTTTATGTGCTGTGTTTTGGACTAAGAAGGGACGCCAATTTATAGGCATTCATGTGAGGAATAAAATAGTTAAGCCATTTTCAATGGCTTAACTTGCTAGAAGCCAAACGTTTCAGCCATTTACAATGCTTTAACTTCTTGCTAGAAGCCAAACATTTTGGCTGTTACAAGTTGTCACAAACAGTTTCATGCTTTTGGAATTAATCATGGTATTATTCCTATTAATTAGAAACATTTTCTGAGGCTTAAAGGTTAGCAACAGTAACCTCCATGGAGAAATTGCAGTCAATTACGAATTTAAATTGGAAAAAAAAAACCAATTTAAATCTGTGCAGCAAAATGAAGCCCACGCGGAGTTGGTAATTCAGTGCGACATCTTTCCCATGTGGGACATGAGTTTCCTACTTCCTTTCTCTAAATTTTCCAACTTCATGGATGCACTTTTATGAGTTAATTTCTCATTCACCCTTTCATCATTTTGAGTGCATAAATATTTGATTTCAATCTCCTTGCGGAGAGTAACACGAATTCACCATGAACCAACACTAACACGAAGTGGCTTCCGCTCAAATTCAAGCCTCAAAATGACCATTAAAATGGTTTTTTATAAGCCAATTTTCCAACAACCCCCCACACAGATGAAATTGACAGAGGACACTAGACAAATCAACAAACAAAAATATTTGACTAGGTGATCGAGTTCAACGGTTGAAACCAGCAAAGGATAGGTAGGTGTTACCCTTTGAACCTTCCCTTATGAAAGTATATTTACTTTACTGACTGATCAGCAGGCATGATGTGATTGAACTGTTCTATCTTTTGTGTAAATAATGATATACTTCACACATGAATCGTCCTAACATAATTCAATTTTCACTGCTATGTCCATTTTGGCCATAGACATCTAGTCTGGTTCTGCAAGAGTTTCTAAAGAATTTCAACCATACAAAATTCTCCTTTGAAGCAGCCCCATTTCTCTCTCACATAGGTGATTTCTTAATTAAGAGTAACCTGCATTACTCCGTTTGGATTCCCAATGCTTAAGAATCATTAAAAGCATAGCTTAACCTATCTCATACAGGTATCACTGTTTTCAACATAGGAATGGACTGGAAGTTAACCCCATTGTGATCTAGTTTTGGTCTTTACAACTAGGTTGTCCCTTTAAACCTAGATCTTGGGATCTCCAGTCAACTAGGTTGGGTTTCCATTGTATCGACATAATCTTTCATGGGCTTTAGTCCCATTCTCCTCGATGACTTATCAACTAACTATTTCTTTAACCCTTTGGTTAGCGAGCAATGTTTATCCTTGGACTTCACATAATCAATTGAGATAACCCTAGTTGAGAGTAATTGTCTTATGGTATTGTGTCTATGACGTATATGTCTAAACTTACCATTATACATATTGCTCCGTTCCCTTCCAATAGCCAACTGACAGTCACAATGTATGCATATGGCTGGCACTGGCTTTGGCCACCTTGGAAGATGCTCTAAGAAATGTTGTAGCCATTTAGCCTCTTCTCCACATTTGTCCAATGCAATAAACTTATACTCCATTATGGATCTGGCTATAACAGTTTGTTTAGAGGATTTCCATAATATAGCTAATTTTGCTAGTGTAAACACCTATCTGCTAGTAGATTTAAAATCTTTTATATCAGATATCCAATATGCATGTACCCTTCTAGTACAGTTGATATATGGTATAGTGCAGCCTATAACTACGAGTATACCGCAAGTACATTAATACTCTTACAATTGATTTCTAATGGTCAGCTCCTGAATTACTTGTGTATCTATTCAGTTTACTAACTGGTAAGCAATGTTTGGTCTCGTACAATTCATTAAGTATATTAGACTCCCAATCACCCTTGAGTACTCTACTTGAGAGACGTTCTCACCTTTATTCTTGGATAGGTGAAGACTTGTATCCAATGGTGTTTTGGCCACACCAGAATCATCCTTGTTGAATTTTTCAAGAATCTTGCCCACATAATGTGATTGACTCCGTTCAAGTCCATATGATGTTCTTAAGATTTTAATTTCCAATATCACATCAACTAGACCTATATCGTTCACGTCTAATCTTGATTTCAACATATCTTTCGTAGATTTGATCTTCTTGTCATTAATTCCAACAATGAGCATATCATCCATATAAAGACATAAAATGACATAGCCATTTTCTGTGTCTTTAACATATACACATTTGTCACACTCATTGATATTGAATTTGCTAGCTAACATAGCACTGTCAAACTTTTAGTGCCATTGTTTCAGTGCTTGTTTCAAGCCAAACAAAGACTTCATCAATTTATAGGCTTTCCTTTCCTGTCCAGGTGCGGAGAAACCCTCGTGTTGTTCCATATAAATTTCCTCTTCTAAATCTCCATGTAGAAAATTTGTTTTTACATCCATTTGATGTACTTCAAGATTCCGCAAAGCGGCAATTGCAAGTATCATCCTTAAGGAATTTATTCTCGTCATAGGTGAATATGTGTCAAAGTAATCAAGACCTTGTTGTTGTCTATATCCTTTGATCACAAGTCTAGCCTTGTACTTGTCAATTGTCCCCTCTGCTTTCATCTTCCTCTTGAAAATCCATTTGTAACCTAGTGGTTTACATCCCAGAGAAAGATCTACCAATTCCCAAGTATGATTCTGCAGAATGGAATCAATTTCACTTTTATGGCCTCTTTTTATAGAAGACCGTCTGAAGAGTTTACAGCTTCTTTAAAGCTTTGAGGTTCACCTTCTAGCAAACATGTTAGAAAGCCTGGACCAAATGATTTTTCCTTACTCATTTGCTACGTCTATGCTCACCCTTAATTTTAACATTTTGTTCTTGGTTCTCACTATTCTTAACAGTAGTCTTATATGTTCGTTTGGACGAACTTGGCCCATCTTTAGACCTACACGGAAATGCATGTTCAAAGAACAATGCATTCTTGATTCTATATAGTGTTTTTGTGTATATCAGGGAAGAAACCAATAAGCACTGCTATTATGTGCATAGCCAATGAAAATGAAATCTATAGTTTTCGGACCTATTTTCACCTTATTTGGTGTAGGTACGACCACTTTAGCAAGACACCACTACCCTCGTAAATATTTATAGGAAGGCTTTCTTCCTTTCATAATTCGTATAGGGTCTTGTCTTTTTTCTTCTGGGGGCCTTACTTAAAAGGTAATTTGCAGAAAAAATGCCTTACTCCTACACGTTCGAGTAAGCCAGAACTTATTAACATTGCATTTATCATATCTTTCAAGGTATGATCTTTCCGTTCAGCCACACCATTTGACTGAGGTGAATAAGGTGACGTGAACTTGTGAATTATTCCATATTGCGCGCAAAATTCACCAAACGGTACCTTATATTCACCACCACAGTCATTTCTTAACACTTAATCTTTCTGTTGAGTTGATTTCAACCTACTTTTTATAGAAACCAAATTTCTCTGTAGCTTCGTCCTTACTTTTTAGCAAATACATATAACAGTATTTCGTGCTATCATCGACAAAAGTAATAAAAGACTCATTGCCACCCCTTGTTTGTACGAATTTTAAATCGCACGCATCACTACGAACCAAATCAAGAGGTTCAGTGTTCCTTTCAATTCCTTGGAAAGATGACATTGTCATTTTCACTTTAACACAAGTTTCGCACTTATGTTTAGAATCAATTTGGAAAGTGGGAATGTAATCCAAGTTAATTAATGTATGCAAAGTATCATAATTAACATGTCCTAGTCTACCATGCTACAAATTGGAAGACTCAAGCAAAAAGGAAGAATTATTAACTTTATTAATATTCTTAGGCTTTACAGGCATTACATTGAGCTTAAAAAGCCCATCAATTACATAGCCCCTTTCCAACATACATTCCATTCTTAGACAAGACTACTTTATCTGACTTAAATACCATGCAGAAACCGTGCTTGTTAAGCAGAGACCCAGACATGAGATTCTTACAGATTTCCGGTACACACAACACATTATTCAAAGTCAGCTCTTTCCCAGAAGTCATCTTCAGCACTACCTTGCCTTGACCTTCAATCTCTGACGCAGCATAATTTGCCATGAACAACTTCTCCCCATTCTCAATTGGTTGGAAGGAAGTGAACAATATTTTATCAGAGCAAACGTGCCGTGTAGCACTGGTGTCAATCCACCATTCCTTCGGGTTAGGACCCAACCAAATTCATTTTAGATACCACGGCAAAGAAGCTTATGTCAGACACATCCTAAGTGATGTCATCCACCATATTAGCCTCATGGTTTTTCTTCTTCTTCTTTGGCTCAGGAGCCTCTTCGGTCAAGAATCTAGCAAGATTCAAGGTTGTCAGGTAAAACACCATATTTTGTTGTCACCTTTTGAAATTCAACACATTGAATTTCTCTGATTTCACGCCATGGTTCACACGAACCAAAACTGGCAATGCAGGGGTAGGCACTCATGCCAAAGAAAAGTTGTAACTTGACCTACGGTCGTGTTTTCAGCAATCGTGTTAATATTGTTTTAATTATTTTCCATTTCTGAAAAAACAAAACAATGTTTTAGAACCTCAATATATTTTCTGTAACCAAAGGAGTATAACAACAGTAAGGAAACAAAGAGGAAACGTTTTATATATTTATGCACACGTACTTAATCAAAACTGACACAAAGGAAAAACATATAGAATCTCTCCACAGCCCAACGGTGCACTTTTCGTGAAGCCATAGCAGCTCAAACCCGTGGTAGTGGGTCAGCTCATGTTTCTTCGCCGCCACGACTGCACCGTTGCCGCCAGATCTGTCCTCCGCGACGACTTGTCTCTCCCTCTCTCTCTTAGCCGCGACCGAGAGCTGCAGCACATGCGCGATTGGAGCTCTCTCCGGTTGCTGCGATGATCCGAGGTGACAATGGCTCGTCAAGGAGGCGATCGAACTCGCTGTCCTTCGCGCGCTGCTCGTCGCCGTTATATCGTTGTCTAGACTGATTCTGATGTTTCTTTTTTTTTTTTTTTGAAAAATTTTGGTTTGATTTATTGGATTTGGTGGATTTTGAATTTTTTTTTTCTGTGTTTGGATTGTTGATTTTTTTTAAAAAAAAATAAATATCATGGTGACAGAATCTATAAAATATGACGAATCAAAAGTTTGCAGATGGTAACCAACTGAAAACCAGTTGGTAATCATCTGGTTACTCACCAACGGTCGGTAACTATCTGGTTATCCGTTGGCGGGGCTGGTTACTGATCGATAACCATCTGATTATCAATTGGTAACCAACTGCCAACGGCAAAGGTCACCGGTTGGTAACCAAATGATTACTAGCTGGTAACCAACTGGTTACCCGTTGGTGACTGTGGTTACTGATCCAAAACTCACCGACGGTCGGTAACCAACTAGTAATCCAGATGGGTACATCATGGATACCAACTAGTAGATAAATGATATTCATGATGTCATGTTATGATATTTCTTCTAAGAGTGTTTTTTTTAAATGTGGCAAAAATCAATTCAATGCATGATTTTATGGTATTTCTCTGAGGTTTTTGGTTATTTGTGAGTGATTTCAAAAAATTAATCTGGTAGATTATTGGTTTTAATCTATCAAATTACTCTCCAGCAACTTTGCTTTAGTGCTTGGATCTAGACAAACACGATCGACCATAATTTGTTGAGGACAAAAAATAATCCTGTAGATTGTAGACAAATATTGCATGAATCGGGCTGGACGGTCCATATTTTTAGCTCCAAATAATTTTTTTAATAGGTTCGAAATGTGATGCATAAAAGATGCATTGATGCCAAAAAATCTGAGAACAAAGTTTGCAATAGCGGAAGTGACAAGAACTTAAAGAGAATGCTTCTTTCGATCAATGGTCTTATAGGCTTTGCGAATGTGGTCCAATGGTCATCCCTTAATCCAATGTCAAGGGCAGGAGTATATATCCAACCCAATTTCCCCATTTAAAAAAAAAAAAAAAAGTTATAGAAAGAGAGGACATAAAGAGCCTATATTTACGAACATGAATAATATATGTCGAAATTGATTAATGCCATATAGAGTTAGAAAATATATTTAATTAGTGGCAACTAATTAACCTGAATTCCCGTCGATGGTCTAATTGATAGCAAAACAGATATGAGGCAAATTTTATTTGGAAGATCATTTTTTGTGTCGGGTGCCCCTTATAATCATTTTTCTTATCTAGTAGTTGAAATCATGTTTCGCACCTACGAATCGCACACATTCTAAAATTATTAAATATTTATTTTATAAATATAAAATGTCAAAGTTTTAGTGATATAATATTATTAACATTGGTTAATTTTTTTTACACACATATTAGGCTATATATATATAAAAAAAAAAAGTAAATACATATTTAAAAATATATTTTTATAGGAACAAATTTGATTAACAAATTAAATCAATAAAAATAAAAGATTTTTATAAAAATAAGAGAACAAAAAAAAAAGAGACAAATTTAGAAAACGTTAAAAGAAAAAAAATAGAAATCAAGAAAAAAAAATTCCAAGCAGGAAAAAAAAAAAACTCATCATCACAAAAAGACAAAATAATTTAATCAAGTTTTTGAATAGTATTTTTAAGTAACTCACTCTTTTAAGATAGTTACGGATAGATTGATTATAGATATGTAACACACAATATGCAGAGACAAATTAGTGTGGCTTTCCATTTCAAAAAATAAAATAAAATAGTGTGGCTTTCTTGCAGTGAATAATGTTATTATAAAATTAATTGAAGAAACAAATATCCCAGAAGTAAATTACCAAAAGCTCACCATATCTTCTATATATTGAGATACTTGGACAAACCTGTGTGATTCCAACGGCAAATCATTTATGGTCTGCAAGCCAAGCAATACAAGATCAAGGATAATATAGGAAAAAGTACGACACTATTACACACCCCCATTTAGTTTTCTAGCTCAAACTCAATATTTTATAATGAAGTTAAATGTAAAATTTTTTGTTAATAAATTAACTCAACACTGTCAGTATAGTACATGTGTTTATATAAGATAAGAAAAGCGATAATTTAAACATTGAAAAATAACTTTAAATGTCATCTAATAAAAACGGACAAGGACCTGTTTAGTGCACAAGATTAAGGGGGATTAAGGCCTGAATTGGGATAAGGAAATTTAATCCCATGTTTGGTCCAAAATTTTTAAAGGACTGGACTTGATATGAGTTTCCATCCCATGACCCAATCCCCTTCTAAGGGGATTAGAGGCTTTATTTTTTCCTGCGTTCTCAAAGCAACCAAACAGTGAAGGGACTTTTTTTCTTGCATCATTTTCTAAGCAACCAAACAGAGAGGGGTTTTTCCCTTGCATTTTCCAAGCAACCAAATAGTAGAGGGGTTTTTTTTTTTTTTTTTTTTTTTTGGCATTTTCTAAGCAACCAAATAGTAGTATATTTTTTTTCCCTATGTTGAGCATCCTATAATTAATATGGTCCGTATAATTTAAACTTGTAGTGATGGACTTTTCTTTGGTATTTGATTTGTTGTGTATTTCCTCAAGAAGGAAAATGAAATTTGGTCAAGAATATGAGAAGGTTATAAGGTGAAAAGAACTCGTGAGTTTTTCTAATTTGACTCCATAAATTCTGTTCCTTTTCATGAATTATTATTTTTTAACACAAATTTTTCTGTCCTTTTTGTGGAATTTTTCTCCTATTTTGTCTGAATTTGAGGATTTTGGATATCTGTAGGGATAAATTTAGCAATTTTTATTGTGGTTTTGAATGAAACTTGAAAATTTTTATTGAAATTAGAACTTTTTTTGTCTTGAATTGTCAGTTTATTGCAACCCCTTTTTGGGTTTTACTCTAGTTTTTCATGCTTAGTGCTTAAACATGAATGAATCATGGTTGATAACACTCTGTTTTTGTTCCTTCTTAAGTCAAATAATTGTATTTGCGCTTTGAACTTTCAATCTTTTTGGACGGGGATGTACGGTACAAAAATGGGTTCTCATTTTTTTTGAGTTATGCTAGTTTTTTTTTTTTTTTTTTTTTTTTGAGTTATGTATTCACTTTTTTGTTCCTTTGGAATTTTTTTAGGGATTCACTTAATATACATTACTTATTTGTTTTTAATGTGATGAATAGATATGCATGTTGACGATCAAACTGAGGCCTTGAGACTCATTGCTGAAGGACCATGGAATATTAGCGTCTTTAAAGCTATGGATGACTTGGAGAAATTAGACTGGGTGAGTTCGCACTTGCGAAGATCTAAGAAATGAAACTTGTTCCTTTTATTAGTATCAATAACTTTGTGATGTCTTGACTTAATATTTATCATTTGGTCTATCTTAAATTTTCGTGGTGAATTTGCATGAGTTTTCTTAATTACAACATATGTTTGCATGTGTTACATCCTTCAAAATGAGTAAAAACTAGATATATAATTATATTCATTTAAACAGCTCAATTTATTTATTTATTTATTTTTTTACAGATATATGATTTTAATATCAAATTCTCATTTATGTAATAGCTTCAATACTAAAAACATACTTTCAAAAAAATTTACAAAAAACACGAAAGTTTAAAATTTAAGTGTAATTTAATCCTATCCCAAAATATACAACACCAAATATAGGATAGGATAAATTAAAATTCAATCATATCCTTTCCTATACACTCCAATTCTATCCCCTTGAATTATCCTATCAAATACTATCATATCTTGTGCATCAAACAAGACAGCCAAACTACTCATAAGATTATTAATCATTTTATTGAGGCTAGCTCAATGGATGTAAGGAGGTGAGGAGTTTATATAAGAATTCTTAAATTCGAAATTTAAATGTATTATTTAGAAATACAAGCCATAGACTCTCTATCTAAAAATCTTATGACATAATTGAATACCACGACATATTATTACCTGATTCAAAATCAAATTTTTGGAGAAATATTATCCATTATATATATTTCTATTTTTTAGTTGGAGATCGAGAAATTTGAACTCTTCACTTTTACGGAATCGGATATTAAATTACTGTTAAGATATGTATGGTAAAGTATATGTGATGATATACATATTATTTATGAATAGTCAACAATTAAACATCTCTGACACACAAAAATTTATCAATCTCTTCCCGAGTGGTAGCTTTATTAGTGTCTGGTGATAGGGACATAACAACTCAAAGTAGGTGCAAAGTTTCAATTTCTAGAGGACAGCGCATGATCGAAAGATCTTATCTATATCTTCTGGGTCCTAAAACAATCCCCAACCATTTAACTTCAGGAAAGATTTTATGGCGTGGAGAAGAAAAATACTCTACCTAGCTACGACATGATTTTAACTCGACCTCGGTGACGGAGTCGAATGTCGTCACGCTAACGCCTACGGTGGCTGCGTACTCGATGTGGGACTCCAGTTTATGGCAAAATTGATCCGATCGGGGGACACTCCGCGGGATATATATATCTCTATATTTCCGGTGCAGAAGAAAAAGTCATGCAAGGTAATTTGTATATGAATGATATGGTAGTTAGGGGGCATGTGTGCTACTGAGCAACACCAATAGCTGATGCTTATGTAGATACTAACATGGGTTTTCGTGGGGTCCATTGGAACTGTTACCAAAAAAATAAAAATAAAAATAATAGGAAGTTTATTAAATTTGTTAAGTACAATAGTTTGAAAGGTGATTTCAGGTATAATTAAACAATAATTTTATATTTGACCTCATTAAATGTGTAGATTTTGAATTTCTCAGCCCAAGTTAAAAGAAAAAAGAAAAAAAGAGAGAGGTTGTGGGCTTACATTTCCTAAATAAATCTTGAAATCTAATATATAAGAAGTCTACTGTCCGGTACCATTTGGCATCTGATGTTGACACAACGATGGTGGGGTGGCAGAAAATGGACAGCTATTGGAAAGTAGTGAGTCCGTGTGGAGTTGGGCTGACTATTAGGGGGTGTTTGGTGTTAAGTTTGAGTTAAGATTTGTAAGTTTAAATAGTAAATTTTTTTGAATTTTTGAATTTTCAGAAAAGACAAACAACTTTTTGGGGAAAAAGACAAAAAACATGATGAAAAAAGTACAGTTTAGTTTAAACTAAACTCATGGCTAAACAAGGCCTTAACAAAGAGATAAAGCTGTCAACTGCAGGTTCAAGTCAAACTTCGAATGCATTTTTATAATAAAAGTAGGGGCATAATGGTAATATAGTTGAATTAAAAAAAAGAAAGAATGTGTAAGTGTAAATTATTCCGTTATTAGAAATGTGACGATATAAATAGGAAATATAAATGATCGTAATCAGATACTATATGAACGAAAACGGTTAAATTTTCTAGTTGGATTTGGGCCAAAAAAAAACAAACACAAGTGTGAGAATTCTTTTGCGCTTAGATACATATGACTAGGAATGTGTTTGTTTGAAGTATAAAATGCTAGGAATGTGGTGGCGAAACGGGCTAACAAGTTTAATTTGAAAATGAAGCCTAAATATCTTATACAGTATGAACAAAATTGTTGATGGAAGAAGTTATTAAGTATGCAATAGTGAAAACTAACACAAATGATGTAATGAAAATGAGGCAGTATAGCAACAGGCTATGAAAAAGTCGGCGGTAAATAATCAAGTCCGTTGTCGGATGCGAAATTTAAGGGTGGGTTTGTGCCTCCCATGGAGGGAGATGTAGATGGGGTTGAAGATGTCAATAGGGTTGGGTTGTCATCGGTGGTTAGGTGCTTTCAAGCGTGTTGGTCATTGTCCTCATGACCTATCCTTTAGAGGTTTGATAATCAGGAGCAGGCGAGTCATATAATGGTGCATGTGTCGATTTTTGCCACTGTCAGAGACATGAGCTTCTATAATAGAAAACTGAATACCGACAGACAATCCGTTGCATTAGTAAATTCAAATGATGTAAAAGGAGAAATAATACTTACCAAACTTCACAAATGAAAGACCTTCAAAAACGGTAAATATTGAGCATAAAGGCCACACAAACAACCACACAAAAAAAAAAAAGAAAGAAAAAAGAAAAAAAAAAAGGATCTTGTGGATGAAAACAAAACCAAATACTAAAAAAGCAAGATAAATGCCTAAACTAATTGGGGATGTGAACCGCAATTATTATTGACGAATGAAGAAAACCACAAGTTAGAGCATCAAAAATAAAGGGGAGCGAGACCTCTCAACACCGGTGGAAGAAAATTGTGGAACAGACAAGCAATTGGTAAACACATGTCTCTGACAGTGGTAAAAATCAACACATGCATCATAGTATGACTCACCTCCCCGAAGACCAAAACATCCAAATGATAGGTTACGACAATGACCAACAAATTGGAAAGCACCTTAACACCGCCATATCCATCTCCCTCCATGGAAATTTGATGGACAAAGGTCTGATGGTGCACCGGACCTCCGGTCAAAAATCCTTTTCTCTATCTCTCTCTCACTTGCTCTCTTTTTTCCTAAGGCCGACATCGATATCTGTCTTCCAAAACTAGATATGTTAAGTATAAATTCAAAAACTATTCTAAGATAATTACTTACAATAAAATCAAATTCAAACAAAAATATTAATGTCTAAAATAATCTTTCCCTTATTATATATAAACAACTTTCTCCAGATGGTGAAACACCAACACAAGTTGGCCTCCCAAATTATTGAATCCTACCACTCAAATTATTGAAAATCATTCGAAAATTATTGAAAGTTATTTATATAACTACACTCAATAATTTATGATCTTTAATAATTTATGTAACTACACTCAATAATTTATGTAACACAGTTTTTTTATACAAGATAAAAAAGTCTATTTGCTTATTTAATCTTGATTAATTTTTACAACTACATTGGCACTCTCTTGTCACCTCGTCCTATACCAAGTTACACACTCTTTTATTCAATAAATGAAACAATATGAAGAATCTTAAAAGAAGTAACTACCCATAGGGGTAGTACTACTAAGAGATAAAGCGAACAAAATGGGAATCATGCAAAGAAGAAAACTGAAGCCAGAAGGAATTGACACATTTGAAACTTAGCTTCTACTGTTGATTAAAAACCTTACTAGTAAAACCCAAAGGGAAAAATCTAGTAAGGAAAAAAGAGTATCTATGCTTCGTATAACAACAATCCCCAAAGAAGAAATAAAAACATAAGAAATCCAATCTGAATCTCCATTCAGGATTGGAAGCTTAATTCCTGAATCGATGATTCTGAACTTGACAGATGTCGTTGTGGACTTAATAACTAATACAATAAACATTACGAAAGAGCAATATTGTTACAAAAGGCTAATAAAACCAATATTCAAATGTTAAAATTTTAGTTAAATTTATTATACAAATGTACCACGTAACACAAGTATAATGACATAGTATTTGATTTGGTCTATCGAGTACTTTCTCCTCATTCTTGAACTAAAAATAGGTATGAAAGACATTTATTTGTTTACAACGATAAAGCAGGCTCATTGGTAGTACGAACCATAATATTTCCATGAATTAGCCCCAAAAGGCACAAATAACAATATGAACTCTTACACAAAATATGTAGAGTCCTTATACAAACAATACAGATAATAATTTCTCTGCTATGGTAGATGCCAAGAAACATGACATTCTCACAATTATAGCATATAATAATATAAATATTGTGAAGGTCTCCTCAAACTTTCGATCTTGCAAAGGAAGCATTGCAAAGCCATCGTATCCAGATCACGAATTGCTGCCTTCTAACACCAAACAAGCTTAATCTCCTTCCTTGTTCAACATGTGACCGAACAAATGAGATATTAATTATTCACCTAGTAAAAAAAAATAAAAAAAAAGACCCCCTTTCCCTCAAGGAAAAAGGACCCTTTTCCTTTGAGTTTCCCTCATTGTAGTTAACCAATTTACCAAATAAGATCCTGAAATCGACTTGAGCTCTTGCTGATATTGTGGGTGTGTGTGGGTGTGTATATATGTGTGGGTATATATAAGAGCTATTTAGGCACTCTAAAGATGTGTTCCTCACCACTTTCCTCATCGAACTCAACAACCCATTTGCTCCTATCAACACCCCTCTCCAGAACCACCTCTTTTCTCAACCCCATGACTAGAAGTAGCACCACTAGTAGTTACTCGGCCACCGCCACCGCCACCGCCACTGCCACAGCTGCCGCCACCCCAATCTTGCTTCTCAATCTCCGAACCGTTACTAGTCCCAATCATGGTGACCTCCATGCCTTTTCCTATGGGATGCTTCACAGACCTCACAGCAACTCTCTCCTCCAACATTCCTCTAACATGGCCTTCCAACCCTGTGCTCTCACTTTCCAAGTTATTGGCCACCACCACCGATCTCCGAGGATTAACATCGATCAAACTCAGCAGCCTTTTGTAGCTCTTGTTCTTGCAATCGACGAGAGAGAAATCGATGTTCTCGTATCGCGGCAAGAGCTTTGAAGGGTCGCCGGTTTTGAACTCCACCAAGTCCCTTAAGCCCGAATCTTTGATCGCTTTCTTCGACTCGGAGAGGACTGGCTCTGGCAGGATGCAAACTAGCCTGCCCCCGGTTTGCCTCGCCGCCGCTGCCAAGGCTATTGTCGATGGTGAAGCGGTTGACGCCACTTCTACTATGAGCTTGGCTCTCATTCCTGCTGCTAAGGCCGACACGAATTCGTTGCTACCGGGCTCTTGAGTTTTCCATGACTTGCATCTTCTCTTGTGATCATTGCACTGAAAAAAAAAAAAAAGAAAATGAACATGGACAATTTAGATTCCATAATTACGCAAATAGTCACGAGTTCTTTTTCGGTTGTAGGATTGTCATTACGTTTAAGAATCAGAGGCTAAATGAAGGAGAATTCACAACTTAATACTTCTATTTTAATCTTAAAAAAAAAAAATCATTGGTATTATCTCGTCCTCAATTCTAATCGAAAATTAGAAATTAATGTATACTTTTCGTTGCACCATCCTATTGATTATTAAATCTCTCCAATCAAACAAGAAGGTAATCATCAAAATAAACATGTTCAATATTTTTTGGTTAGATTTCTACACATGCTCGATACAATTGGGGCTCGTTTACCTAGTTTCAGGACATTTCTCCATGGGAAGAATCCATAATTCTCTGATCTATATTCTCTAATTTATTCTAATCTCCAACAAAACTTTATACTACACAGGAAAATGAAAAATCAATTAATTAAAACTCATGGATCGTTTCCACATGATTTTCTTTCCTCGTCAAGGGAAACGAGGGCCGGATGATCATATACATATTTATATATATTTATATATTCATCATATAAGCTTTTGGTTCAATATATGTAATAGCCTTGTCAAAAAAACAATAACAATCATCCCCACCAAAGACCAATATGATAATCAGAAAGAGAAATTAAAAAAGAAAAAAGAGAAAAAGGGAGAAAAAAAATAGAGATTGGAAACTGACCAGTTTAATGGTATCAAGATAGGCTATTGTAGCCGATGTTGCAGACCAAGAAGATTCCATCCTCAAACTACCCATATTCAAATAAGAAAAAAAGAAAAAGAAAAAAAAAAAAGAAAAGAATACGCTGTAGAGAATTGAGAATGAAACTCAAGTAAGAGCAAATTTAAAGGTTTGAAAATGATGTTTTTTTTTTTTTTTTTTTTGGGTCTAGTCCTAGATTTATTTGTTTTTTAATCAAGGGGTTTATCGATAATCTCTTTTGTTTTGTTTTGTTTGATTTGTTTTGGTTTGTGTGTGTTCTCTCTTTTGTTTTGGTTTGATGATGTGAATCGTAACGCGTAGGCAAACCGTGTAATTAAGTTGAGGCCGTAACTAAATTTAGGGGCTAACTACCTCTTTGGAATGTTTCTTAAAAATAGAAAAGTACAGCTCATTTTTTTGCTACGTCAACTTTGAGATTAATTCGAATTTAAAAAAAAGAGACCATTTATTTCTCCTCTGTTTACATTCTTGTCAAATAAGGTGACAATTTTTTTAACCTCACGCAACATTTATCCTGAAAAGATGTGACATTGCTCAAAAAGAAAAAATGTGTCTCTATTCAGAAAAAAAAAAAAAAAAAAGACTAAAAGAAAAAGGAAAACAAAAAATGCTATTTGTATTCTTGGCCATCTTTTCTTTTTTAACTTGGAAAAGAAAGAATTCGAATTTTTACAAAGTAGAATAAAATCAAGTCATTGTTGAATTATCTTTAGATTTGTATATGTATTTTTTTTTGTTAGAAACGAAAAAAAAATTACCATTTGTATAACGGGCTATGGTTTTGGTGGCCCAAAACATGTATTGGATACCTCGTCTGTGGCCATTTTAGAAAGAGAATTTGGGGCGACGAATTTGATGGAAATAGACGCTACAACCATCTTTATTATTTCGCTTATATTTTCTTCACATATTCCAACTTGTCAGAGAGATCTTAAAATTATAATCTCCACTTCTTCTGAAAATGTATAATGATCAAGGTTCTTTTCTGACTTCTTGTTCCTGGAGTGCAAAACCACTTCACCCTCTATGCCCCTATTTGAAGATGACACATAATTACTTTGATACTTGTTGTTTCGTTGTTTTCTTGATATGGCGGGCATGAACACTCATTTTCCTCAACTTAATGCGACCAAGAAAGTCTGGCCACAGCATTGACTTTCTTGATAGCTTGATTAACTAATTAAAAATTCTCAGGAAAAGACAATGCGATTGAATTAGTACCTGAGATCGGCAATGTTTTTGTTAATTCCAGTGAACGAAACAAAGATCATCGAACCTGTGGTTTCTTTTGCTCCTGCTCATTTTTAGGTCGACCTTTAGAATGACGACCATTACGGCAACAGTTAGCGATGGAGTGCCTAAAATAGACTTTTGTAGTGTACCTAGAGAAATATGGTAAATTTTCGTATTCGACTGAAGCAAAGAGCTAAAAGGCCATTTCTTTCAACAAGAACTGTTTTCTATAGATCTTCGGATAGATCAACATCTACTAAAACTCTCGCATAGTGCACAAAAGTTCCACTATAGTAGTATTATCACCAACACCTCTAGTGATCTCAAATAAAAGTTTAGGACGCCAGTACTATATTTCTATGCAAGATCGTACAATCGGATTGAAATCTGTATTCCACTGATTTAATCCCATAATGCTCGGATTAAGAGAAATTTTACTAATTAACCGATTTTTCGTTGATTCAGTGTCATTATAAACTTCCCAAAAATGGGCTATTGACGATCATACCTTTAGAGTTTATTCGAGTCATTTTTCCTCTCTCTGTCTCCCACCTCATACCGACGAACCGTGAAGAGACGGGCATCACCGCAAGGAGACCGACGGTGTCGCAAAGAGATCGATGGCACCGCGAGGTCTCTATCATGCGGGCGGCGGCGCCGCTGATCAAGATTTCTTAACTTTGATCTAATAATTACCAAGATTATTAACTAGTAAAATGATAATTAAAGATTATTGTAAAACCAAATAGAGAAGCAAATGAACATTGACTTGAAAAAGCAACTTTATAATTAAAGATTATTGCATCATTTCAATCGTTTCATGACAATCATAGACAAAATAATCATCTTTATTGAGATGAAATCAATAAACAACCTGATAATGATAAATAATTTGAAAAATGTATATTAATGGGTTTGAAATTCTTGAATTTATATTTAATAGGGCCCGATAATTTCCTTGTAAATGATCTGTTTTTTCAATTTTGAGTATTTGATGACAAGCCCCTTTCCACGATAGCATCTTTAACGAGCTTAAGCGACTCTGCAATATCATCACAGAGCTTGTAAGGATCTGGAAAAACATTTTCATCCACCGACAGAACAATTGTCATCTTGTTGATGTAACTCTGGAAATTAACCATCAGCGCCTGCAATAAACAACGTGTACAAAAAAGCTAATTAATTAACTCGGTTGCTTCCTTTATCTTTAATGTAATTTTAGGACACGTTTGGAACAATAACTAGAGTTGTAGATTAGAATAGGTTGAAACTAAAACGTGTGTCTGATTGAGGTGTGAATTAGAAATAAACTATGATATAAAAATTAGTGTGAATTGGAAATAAACTATGATATAGAAAATAGTATAAAAATTAAAATGTGTTTGGCAAAATATATGCATAATGAATCTCGTTTCGTTACTTTAACCGTTAGTGCGATTTAAGGTGAAAAAAAAATCATTTCATTTGGACTTAAAATAAGAAAGTTATGAATTTTTAAAATTTGATATTTTTAAAAATGAAAGAAAGCGAGACAATGAGATATAGATTTGGGAGTTTTGAAATTGAGTTGCGAAATTTTATATGAAAATGTTGTTTCAAACAACCCCTTAATCAATATGTAAACAATTAAAAAAAAAAAACGATTAAGAAAACATTAAAAAAAATCTAATTGATTTTGGGTACAAAAAAATTGAGAGCTTACATGTGGTTGGCCATAAGAAGTTGGAGCGAGGTATAATAATTCATGGCCATAAATACCAATTTCCTCAAGTGGTCCGGGTAAATTGGAGAAAACGAATGTGGTGTTACAGAAAATTTTGTGGGATTGAGCACTTGCTCTCTGTTAACAAGCATAAGGCATAGAATAGTGTCAGGACTATTATCAAATAAAACACATATATTGTTTTTCGTATACATAGACTATAGTCACCTAGTCTTGTTACCATTTTGTTGTATATTTTATATCAAGTTTATGCATAAATTACCATTACAAACAACATAATAAGCCAAGGAAATCCTTTTTACACCTGTAGTATTCATGAATTCCCTATCAAATCATAATCTATTTTTATTATATTTTTATCCAATTACCTTAAAATTCATTGGAAAGTATATATACCTCCATATATTAGCTATAAATTCAAAAAATAAAAATAAAAAATATTCCAAAAATAAAAATAAAAATACTTCAACTTAGGTGGTATTCCAAGTTCGGCCTAGCCTGCATAACGAGGCTGGGCCGGTCCCAACATTCAAATTTGGCAGGTAAGGCTAGGTTCTTAATTTATGAGTCAAATCATAAGGATGACAATGGGGTAGGACGAGTCCAACTGCTTTCTCATCCCTATTCCTGACCCTCAAGATAATCTTCATCTCTACTCTCATCCTTGTATAAAAACGGATGGATCAGACAAGGATGGCAATGGAGCAGGACGGGGTGAGTATACTTTTCCCACCCCAACCCCCTTACCCATTCTCTACCCCACCTTTTACTCTCCCAAAACCACCAAATTTAAGGCAGAGGTGGTGCCAGGGGGCTGGGGCAAGGAATCCTTATTAAGAGTGCTATATTCATATTTTATTCATTTATCCATTGAGTATTAAAAAGAAAAAAAAAAGAAAAAAAAAGGCTGAAAGTTAATTCCATAATTTATTATTATTATTTTTAAGATTGAGCAACATAATCACTAATGTAGCTATAAATAAAACTAAAATCTTAAACCCAAATCCAATTTCCAGTACTTTTTTATTATTTTTTATTGTGAAGGTATTTCTCCGTATACATTCCTATTAAAGATTTATGCTTATACAATGGGGGCGGGAATGGGGAGCTTCCCCCACCCCACCCCGCACTTGACTTGGGGTTTAATTTTAATCTCCATATCCGCCCCACTCTCATTTACTATCCTTCAGACTCATTCCTAATCCGCAACTTCCGGTAAGAATGCCATCCCTAGGAAACGGGATCAGGGGACTCCTTGTTTAGAGAGTCATTCTCGTATCCACTCTATTTCTCATTTATCTAATAAAGCATGCCAAGTTACAACAACTTAAAGCAAAAAAGTTCAAATTTCGCCATAACTTATAACAAAATTAAAAGTTTCACAAACAAATTAAATTCTAAACATACGTAAAGTAATTCTTAAAATTAAAGCCAAAAGGTTTTATACAAAATTTAAAAACTAAATCAATAACTAACAAATACTAACTAGCATTATCTTTTTATTTAGCAATTAAAACTAGCATTATCTTTTTTACAAAAGGTTTCATTAGACAAATTAAGTTCTCAATATTTGCAACTAATTAAGGTTACTCACTAATAATTATCTTTTTTTAAGTCTTTTTTAGTTAAAAAAAATGTAGTTATAAGTAATTACTGTTATTTTTACTACAATAATCTAATCAAGTTTAAAAAATATATATGTAGTAACATTAATTGTATATCACGACGGAGGTGGGGTGGGAAATTCTTTTTGTGTCCCACCCCTACTTCTAATTCACCCGTCCCCATTCCCATCACCGAGTATTGTCCCTCATCCCCATTCCATTCAAATCTTGGCTTGGTGGAGCAAGAATTATTGCCATCTCTGTCGGGTTGGCCTCATCCTTTCATTTTTTGTCATTAAAAAATTCGTAAAAAATCTATGACCCCGACAGACTCATATTCCCTTCTAAACCAGCATGAACCGGGCTGGATGGTCCATATTTTCGGTTCTAAATTTGTTTAAAGGTTGGAAAATGTGATGCGTAAAAGATACCTTGATGCCCAACAATCTGAGAACAAAGTTTGCAATAGCGGAAGTGACAAGAACTTCAAGAGAATGCTTCTTTCGATCGATGGTCTTCTTGGCTTTGCGAATGTAGTCCAATGGGTCATCCCTTAATCCAATGTCAAACGGAAGGAGTATATATCCAACCCAATTTCCCCATTTTGCTTCTGTGTCCTTTTCCATCATATCAGCTAATTCCTGTTTATTTATGTTTAAAAAATAATAAGTAAATAAATAAAAACAACAGAGAAGGAGGAAAGTTACGTAAGCCTATATTTATGAACACGAAAGATATAAGTCAAAAATTTCCCCAAAAAAAAAAAAAAGAAGAAGATATATATATGGAAATTAATGTGTAATAAATATATAGAGATAGAAAATATATATATATATATATATATGATATATATAAACTAGAGATTGAGTATTATCCGGCACCTTCTCTATAAGCCACTTGTAACTTTTTTTTTTTTTTTTTTTTTTTTTGTGGCAAGATTCTAAATAGAAAATTACAAGTAATTTAACTAATTGTTACAAGTTTTTCTAAACGAAAGTTACAAATACCGGATAATATAAGATAATGGATCCAAGACCTTTCATACATTCATATACATATATCATTAGTGACCACTGACCTGAATTCCTGCTGATGGTCTAATGTTTATAAGCAAAACAGATCTGAGGCGAATTTTATTTGGAAGATTATTTTTGGTCTCGGATGCCCCTTTATCATAACCATTTTTCTCACCTATATAAGTAACGCACCAAATGCAGAGACAACAAATGCAGAGACAAATTAGGGCTGGCTTTCCATTTCAAAAAATAAAGAAAAATAAAAAAATAATAATGTGAAAAATAATAATGTGGCTTTCTTGCAGTAAATATTGTTTATCAAATTAATTGAAAAAACAAATATCTCAGAATTGAATTACAAAAAGCTCACCATATCTTCTATTGAGATACTTGGACAAACCAGCCTGTGTGATTCCAACGGCAACATCGTTTATGGTCTGCAAAGCGAAAAGCAATACAAGATCACGGATAATATAGAAAAAAGTACTACTACTGAACACACACCATTTAATTCCCTCATTCAATCTCAAAAATATTTTAATTATGAAATTAACGTGAAATTATCGTTTTAAGTTGTTATCTAATAAAAACTAATAAGATTGTTTTTAAACCTCATCCAACTGTATGAGTTGTTGTTTGTTTGTTTGTTTTTTTTTTTTCCCACGCATAATAATGTATTTACAGCTTTACCACTTATAAGATTATTAATCATTTTGTTGAGGCCAGCTCAGAGAATGTAAGGAAGTGAGGAGTTTAAAAAGGAATTTTTAAATTTAAAATTTAGATGTAATATTCGAAATGCGAGCCATATACTCTCTATCTAAAAAATCTCATTATTGAATACCATAACATAAATATTACATGATTCAAAAGCAATCTTTTGGAGAAATATTGCGCAAATAATACTTCTTCTTCTACTACTTTTTATTTTATTTTATTTTATTTTTACGTTAGAATAAAGAGATTTGAACTCTTCACTTTTTAATATAATTAGGTGTAAAATTACCGTTAAATTATGCTTGTAATCACGTATATATGAGTTCTTACTATTTATGAATAGTCAATAATTAAACATTTCTGACACACACACAAAAAAAAAAAAATCAATCTCCCCGCAAGTGGTAGCTTGATTAGTGTCAAGTGATTCGGACATAACAAATAAAAGTAGGTTGAAATTTCAATTTCTAGAGGACAACATGATCGGAGGATCTTATCTTCTGGGTCCTAAATAATACCCAGCCATTTAATTTCAGGAAAGATTTTATGGTGGAAAAGAAAAATACTCTACCTACAGCCTGAGTTTAAACCATTAAAGTTTTCTACCAAATTTGCCTTCAATTATTGTACTCGTCGAATATATACTACATATAATTGTGTTCAAACTTGTACAGCACAAAATTATCATTAATTTAATTAGCTCTTTTTGAAGTTCATATAAGTCGTCATTTTTAGAGCGTTATATTTCATTTTCATTTATTTATCCAATTTAATGCATATGATGCCTTTTTTTTTTTTTTTTTTTTGTGGAAAGCCATAGAAGCCACGTTTTGGAACCATATAAATCTCATCTAATTCTTTAGCATAAAAATAGAATATATAAATAAATCTCTTATAGTATGGAAATTTCAACAAGTTGCACACTATCATAAGATGATGCTATTACTTACTGGTCTTCTTGGGGCTAGCTCAGCATATATAGGGATGGGATTGAAGTTCTTGTAAGTCATATATATGAAATTTAAAAGTTTTTGTGTAATTTAAATTAATAATATGAGTGTACATAATAAATTAATAAATTAGATTTTCTCAATTTAAAAAAAAAAAAAGATGATGTGGTCACCTTTTTTCATGACGTGGTATTTTAAATTTGTTATGACTGTCATTTTTTTAATGCTAGATATATCAATTATAATTTTAAAATTTTAAATACTAACTTACGTCATAATAAGTTGTCATCTTTAATTTTAAAAAATCAATAAAAAATAATAACTTACATATCATATATTTATACTTAAAATAAAGTTGATACTCGAATTGGTTTCGGTAGCACTATTCTTTTGTTAATTCGAGATATAGAAAGAAGGGAGTGAGAAGAAAACGAATTACCATGTTCATAGCATCCTTCACCAACTTCATATCTTCGAAACTGACCGTCTTATGAACAATCCGACGAGGATTAAGCTCACTGTTCGGAGGAGCCGAAATAGGCGTCTTCGTATCTCTCAAGAACAAAGAAGTGGCCATAAACATAAGGACATCAACGAAGGTGTTCCAAAACAGGACGAGAAGCCACCATATCCCGAAGAAGCAGTGCGAGGATCTCCGGATGAAGCCGCCGCTGCGGCCGTCCGATTTCCTCGTGGGGAGTGTCGGCAACGCCGTCGGATCGGCGACTTGCCGAGTGCAGGCCAGGAGGAGTGACATCAGCGACATGCCGTCGCCGAGCGAGTGGTGGATCCGGAACACGGCCACGCCCTTGGCGTCAGAGGTTGTGAGGTTGAGGATGTGGACTTCCCACAGCGGTTTCGACTTGTCGAGGCCGGTTTTCGTGAGGTTGTAGATGTAGTCTTCCACGAACTTGTCCGGGATTCAATGTTCGGATCGATTTCGGGAACTATCACGTGCTTGTTCAAGTCCACCTCTGTTCTCACCTCTGTTCTCACCCATTTCATCTTTCCTCCTTCGTCCTCAACCTGTCATAGAAATATTTTCCTAACTCAATTTTTCAGGAAAAAAAAAATTAACAAAAGAATTCACAGTTTTTATCTATCAAATCAATCGAAATTATTCGGTTTAACAAAAGTAATATAAAATTTAGGGGGAGTTTGGAGCTTAAGTCCAAACTAAGATTTTCAACTTTTTTTTGTCTTTTTCCCAAAAAGTTTTTTGTCTTTTCTGAAAATTCAAAAAAATTTACTATTTAAACTTAAAATCTCATCTTGAACTTGTGCACCAAACAGGCCCTTAAACAGTTTAGACTTATCTAGGATTGTCAATTCAAACCTTTTCTTTTTGGTACACAATTTTTAAGAGTTTTTATTTAGTAGTTGTAACATATATAGGCGAAAAGGGCCAAATGTTGTCTCCAATAATCTAATAATTAATTTTTTCGGGTCTTTTATAGTTAAAATAATCAAACAACTCTTGTGTCAATAATGTATATATATATATATATATATATATGTAGGTGTGTATATCTGTGAATTATTAGAAGAAATTCTGAAGCTTAATTTATTGAAAAAGAAAAAGATATATACATATATAAAACTCAGGTGTGTACATATATATATATATATAATATATGTGTGGAATAATATTGGTGCTTCTTACCAGCAAACTAGAAAGCGGGGGTGTTTGAGAAGAGTTTTAGGGGCGTTGGCAATGGCGACATCGGTTGAATCTTGTACTTGGAGCCCATGATTGCGAGGACATGCACGTTGAAGTTTGGTTCATGGAACATACGCCCTGCTGGGCTCACCGGCTCTTCTTCCGCTGTACATGACTCCTTTTTATCTTCTTCATCTCTTTCTTTGCTCTTTACTTTTGTTTCTACTGGTTTCAGATCTGGTTTTCTCAATCTTATTCCTTCTTCAAACTCCATGATTTTCTTCAGCGAGACCTGTATTAGACCAACAGTACTCAAACTAACTGTTTATATATATATATATACGTGTGTGTATACATGTATGATGTGGTCAGAGAGTCTATCAGTTGAACCTATCAGTTGCTCTTTATGTATGTAATGGGTACAGGATCTTCTTTTTTATGATGGTTATATATTGTAATGGCTTTGTCTTTGTGTACTGTTCTGAGAATACCATACTTCCTTGTAATAAATACCCTACTTTACTATTAAGCCAAAAGAAAAATCTTATGGCTCGTTTGGTTGGTTAACGTTTTAAACTAAATTGTATTTTTTCATCATATTTTTTTTTTTTTTAAAAAGTTTTTGTCTTTTCTGAAAAGTCAACAAAATTTATACAAATTTAAAAATCTCAACTCAATTTAAACTGAACTTGTGCACCAAACGGCCATTAGAATATATGATAATGTTCAATATAAATGGAACATTAAAAAGTTAAATTATTTCAATTTTTTTTAAATTTTTTTCAGCATAAAATTATTTCAAAAATTGTACTATGAGAAAAGATGATCCCTTTTTCTAGAACGTCAGATATAACTATACATAACTATAGACTTTAGTGATTGTATAAGTAGAATAAGTCAAACAACTTTGTACAACCACTATGTAGATCTGTCAAAGAAATTTTATGTTTCTATTAAATGATTGCCAAGTCATGTAGTCATGTAGTCCTTTCCTTTGTATACGCTAATCAAAGATCACGATATACTATAATAATTATGCTATTATCACAACAACAACAACAAAAAAAAAAAAAAAATGGAGTACGTTCAACAATTTCTAACAATATTTTTGGTCCCAACATTTCCGTGTGATTAATTAATGTTACTTTTTGTCACTATTTTGTAATTAATATACAATTAGTCATAATTTTTATTGTAACTAAAACTTCTAACTACGAGATTTTAGTTACAAGAAAAGTTTTAGTCACACTATGACTAAATTATGGTTAAAAATTCTAATCACACAAAAATTTCTGACTAAAAATGACATTTAGTCACATTTAATGTTATGATTAAAATGTCATAAAAAATTTGTGATAAAAGTCTTTTTTTTTTTTGTGAATGGGATTTTTTACATGAATTAAATTGACTATAAGTTGCTGATTATTAATAGCATGAAATTTTAATTGAGTGTGTTTTAAAGTATAAACTTGGCCTCTCATGAATTCATTATCTATAATATTAAAAGAACAAATGTATTTTTTATATATAGTGCATTCGTCATTCTTTCTGAGTCATCATGTGACGGTTCAGTTATTGTCACATGAAAATTTTTTTTATTTGTCTATATTCGCACACCAAAATGTGTGTTCGTCAACTAATATCTGTATAAGAACATGTAAAAACCTAAACGTAGAGTCTGGATTTAAAATGGAGCTAAGTTAAATTTACTTTGATAAGTACTAGTATTGAATACTCCAACTCCAATATGAAAGAAGCTCCACACATTTTGAATAGTCTACAATAAATTGATTACAAAAAAAAGGTAGCAAAAGGCAAAGTTATATAATATATATATATATATCATCATCTTCATCGCATTCAAGAAACGTTTGTCGATCAGTTGGATAACAATTATGATTATATGCTATTCGACAATTACAGCTAGGTTGTAGTGAAGCTAGCTAGCAATTCTGAATATCTGCAAGTCAACTGGAATTCTTCTGAAAATAAAAAATAAAAAAGATAAAAAGAAATTAAAGATAAGATAAATGACTTTTCTTTTTTGGCAGCTTAGCTGACCGACTAGTTTTTAATGAGGGCTATATTGGGAAGAGGGAAACAAAACAGTTGAGCAGTTTTATCTTGCAGTGCGCTAGTAGGTTATTCTGTGTTATTGGGGTAGAAAGAAATTTGATCGATCGATCGGTATTCGGTGGTGCATTAATTTTTGGCTCCACACGTGGAATGCCTAGCTAGTTCCACGTGGCTATTTCTCTTGGCTTCTACCATAATTGGACAAGGCCACGTGATCTTTCTAATGCTATGTTTAATAAGAGGTATGAAAAATAAAAAGGAAAAAAGAGTAAAATCTCTAGGTGTTAAAAGGAAAGAAATTTTAGAAGAGAAAGAAAAAAAAAAAAAAAAAAAAAAGTCTAATCAAATACATTTTATAATTTTAATCTCATATAAATTAGGAGATGATGATAGATTAAGATCAAAATAGGTATTTTATACACATTTAGTAAGCATTTCATACCGATGTCTCCTAAACTTATTATCATTTGGTAACTGACCTCCCAAACTTTTAATTTTGATAATTTACCCTTGAACTTGCTAAATTGTTGCAATATACCCCTTTTAGTTAATTTTACACTGAATTAAAGATTTCAAATTAAAAGATTTGCATTAGAGTTTATGTTATATTTGAAAATTTTTAATTGAAAATAGGTTTTCTGGTCTTCACATAAGGCGTCCATGGGCTTTTTATAATCAATTAACAGAAAATTAATTGACAGGGGGTACATTGTTATAATTTAGCAAGTTCAGGGGGTAAATTGTCAAAATTAAAATTGAGGGGTAAATTGTCTAAAAGTGATAAGTTTGGGGGGCATCAGTGCTAAATTTTCTTTGTCAAAATTTTGTTTTGTCAAAATTTTTCCATCCATTTTTCTTCCTAAAGTTGGATGGATTAAAAAATGGTGGTGCCTATGGATTTTTAATTTCCCAAATAATTAAAATTTCATTTTCTCTCCAAAATCCCTCTTCTATTTCCTTCTTCTTCCTTCTTCTTCACTCGACCAAATAGAGGCTAAATCTAACTTTAATCTCAATTTTTATATACCAACTCATTTAATTTTTATATATAAGTACGATCATAAGAATCTTTTAAATTTTTACTAATAAAAAATTAACAATTCACATATAATTCAAATTTAATGTTTAATATCAATATTAAAATTAGTGTTCTGCCATTTTTCTTTTCACTTCTTTTCCAAAATTCTTCTTCTTGTTCGACACGTCGTGAAGCTTTTTTTTTTTTTTTTTTTTTTTTTTTTAATTTTTATTTAAGATAATAGTAATAATTTCAAATTGTGGAGCCTGTTACACATCCTTCATTTCCTTTCTTAGTAATAAGATAAATAAAATTTACCGTTTTCCGTTTTTAAATCCATCTCATTTGTATGTACTCATTTTATTATCGTTCTTTTTTTATTTTTTATCTTCTAAACTTTGAGATTGAGAGATTCGTACTCCACATCTCATAATAGAGTCAGATATAAAATTATCTTTAAATTATACATGCAACAAATCGTTCTCAATATTACATAATTTAAAAACTCATTTTATTATCTGTAATTTGAATTAATTCAGGTTAACACTATTTATTGATTTCCTATAAAATAGATAGAAAAAAGAGACATCAATCTCTAACTAATCCCCATTTTAAGAATTTTTATTAAAAAACAAACAAAAAAATTACATGACCGCACTCATTCGCTCTTTTTTTTTTTTTTGGTTTGTTTTTAAGTAGAATTTTAACAGAAATAATAAGTTCGAATGTTCAATCTAAAATCCAATTCAAAACTCTTGAATTTGGGTGAATCTTAATTTATTATACTAATTAGTCTAAAACCCTTTTAACTTGATCTAATCTAGAAAATTTGGTTTGAAATCGTACTCATGAATTCAATAAATACTAGATATATTGTCACTAGTTATTTGTAAAAATAAAAAATAAAAAATAAAAAAAGGTCTAATAGGTTTCTTTTTTTTTTTTCATTTCATGTTATGAAGGATACTTATCCAGTTAATAAATCTTTTTCTACATTACAAATTTGTGGTGTTATTGACTCTAGTTTCTTTGTTTAAAAAAAAAAAAAAGGGGGGGGGGGGGGGGGGGGGGGGGGGGGGGGTGGGGGGTGGTGGTTGGGGTGGGTGGTGGTGGTGTGTGTGTGTCCATGTCAAGTTAAAGTAGATCGATTTAGTTGATGCACTTCCAAAGAAATAAAGCGAACAAGGGAAGAGCACCTAAAAATTTTATGGTGGTTGTTGGACCAAATGTGACATTGATATGAGATCATTTATTAATCTCACCAAGAATCTGTTACAGGTTTTTTTTTTTTTTTTTTTTATAATGAAAAATGAATTATAGGGATAGAGATTGGAATGCCCAGATAATTCGAGGGAGGTAAATGTCCTCGTAGTGTGATATTGGATCACTCACAAAATGAATTGTCTATATACCCCGAATAACACAATAGTGACTACTCGAACCCAAACATTCACGAGAAAACGAACGTCCTACCAACTCATCTAAGGGACGTTGATCTGTTATAGGTTTTTCTCCACTCTTTCACTCCCCAAATTCCCAAAGAAAGTTCTCTTGAGTTCTCACAGACAACGCTATTAGCTATAATAATAAAAAAATAAAAATAAAAATAAAAGGTTCATTACCTATCAACCAACCTTTATAATTGTCTCCTATTAATTTCTAACAAAACTTGCCGCTGAGATCAACTTATACTACTATGCCATGTTTATTACGCAAGTCAGCAACGGTCGGTGATTATTACTGAACCATCATCCACTTCAATAATTTTCTTCTTTTATTCTCAGATTCTAGGTTAACTGGAATTTTTATAAGATGTATACATATTAGCTTTTAACAATTGATTTCATCACGTGAACAAATAATGTTAATGGATGAATGATATTTGTTAGACCATCTACAAATTTTTATTTTATGTATTTATTTTTGCTCGTTAGACCATCTACAATTGACATACATATCAATGTGTACACTTTAAAAGAAATATAAAGTAACACATTTGATATGCTATCATTGTTTAAGTTTCCAGTGTTTAGTGTTAAATTTATGCTATATGCCTATATCTATCTTTTGTTATCATATTAAACTTTAAAATTCCTAAATCAAAATTTCAGTATTTAAATAATTTCAAAATAATAATGTTTAATTATTAAAGAATAAGTCAATATATCAACTAATAATTGCTACTTTTCTATGATTATATATATAAAAGATCATTTAGTAGCAATCAATATTTAATTTTTTTTTTGCAAGGATCAAATATTTAAATTTGACATTTGTTATTTGATGATAGTATAAATTCTCAATAAATAGTAATTGACAAATTTAATATACAAGAATAGCATTACATAAAGAGTATTTTTTCTATTGAAATGTTCAAATTTAACGTCGGATTGAAGATGCTCTTATACGTTCAATGTGAAAGAGTGATCTTGTGCTTTAAAATTCAGGACCACATTCTTATATATAAAGTCTAAATTCTGAAGAAAAGATTCCTAAATTTAATATCAGAGATAATATTGTCGAAGAGTAATTTTTTCTATTGAAATGACCAAATTCAACATTAGATGATGCTTTTACACTTAAACGTGGAAGAGTAGATCTTGTGTTTTAAATTTTAGGACCTCATTCTTATAAAGCCTAAATTCCAAAGAAATATTATAAATTTGATATCAAATATTGTATTATGTGAAAGAGTAATTTTTCTATCCAAATGCCTAAAATTTTTAGGTTTAATATGGAAGAGTAGATAAATTGAGGACCAAATTCTTGTAAAAGCCTTAATTCCAAATAAAAATATGTTGTCCATCTAATTTTATGCTTTAAGTACAAAACGATCTGTGCATTTACATTGGCATGTATAGATTAGAGATCCAATCAATATAGAATGGACTAATCGTAGCCTGTTTAAGTGGTGCCTTATTGAGGTGGGGACCTATATATATATATATATATAATAGGTGCCGTGTAAGATGAAGATTGGAATTAAAGAATTGAAAATCGAATTCCAACGAAATTCTGCCACAGGGTTGCAAAAGCAAGGCAACAATTATTTGCCAATGTTTGGCTCAACTTTAAGTAGAAGAAAAAGTTTTTCTTCATGATGTGATGCCAATATTAATTGCAATTTCACTTCAAGCTGGCGGTTGAATCCACCAGCCACAAGGGTTGAGTCCACCTGCCACAAGGGTTGCAAAAGCAAGGCAACAATTATTTGCCAATGTTTGGCTCAACTTAACGTAGAAGAAAAAGTTTTTCTTCATTATGTGATGCCAATATTAATTGCAATTTCACTTAAAGTAGCTGGCGGTTGAATCCACCAGCTTATAAATTAAGCACTTCAAACGAAAATAAAAGTAAAATACAACTTTTTTTCCTTTTTTTTTTTTTTTTATTTTTAATAAGGAGGATTTATAAACCAACAACTTGATCTGGCAAGATAGTGCATATTGATGCATAATCAATTTATCAATCAGAATCTAAAAAAAAAACCTCCCATTTGAAATAATAGTTAAAATTAGAGTTTTTGTAAATTAAAATTAAAATGTGTATTTAGTTAAAGTATAAATTGAAAATAAATTATAATATAAAAAATAGTATAACATGCGTTCGAAAAAGAAAATATACGATATGAATATTTTTTTCATTTTTTTGGCCATTTTGTGTGATTTAAAAGAAAAATAATCTTATTTCGATTTAAAATAAAAAATTACGAATTTTTAAAATTTTGGGGGTGTTTGGTGTGTAAGTTTGAGTTGAAATTTTTA
>BKCH01001493.1:0-22371 GCA_008635985.1 Ficus erecta
GTATGAGAGCCACTATTGTGGCCCACTAATTTTCCATGTCCATTTTTCAATTTTAACTGGGCCAGTCGGTAGGCCCACTACAGTTAGGTTTGTTTCACAGAGTTTGCTAAAGCCCACCCCCAAAACTGCTTTAAAAAGTATTTCAATGTTTTTATCATAAAATGCGTTCTACACAAAACTCTTATGAGAATGCTTTAAAACATCTGCTAAAGTTTCAATAAAACAATATAACCATTTTTTTTTTAGGAAATAAGACATTATTAACTCCATTCTAATATTTTACTTATTAGAAAATATAAAAACTATTTTTACTCATTATACTCTTTTAAATAAGTAAAAAAAACTCTGTCAAACAACCCTTAGCCTAATGGGAAGTGGATAACAGCTTCCTTTTTCATTTGGAGATTAATCAAAAATACAACTTTTGAGAAATTATTTTATCAAAATTTTAATTTAAAGGAACGCTATTTTTGTCCTTCTCATCACATATCGAACTTTAGAAAAGCGGGTTTCAAAGGAAGAACACAAAACTAAACAAGTTTGTTAAGAGTAGCAGATTCCCTAATTTGCTCAACTCCTTTTGCAAATACAAACTTCCATTGTTTTGATCCGCGGATAGAGACCACGGGAGGCGGAGAAGACGATCTAAGGATTGATAAGGCTCGCGAGGCTAGATTGGCAATGGCTTCCCGAGCTCGTGTGATCCATGCCATCACAACCGCAAGGCAAAAGCCATGGCGCGTGTTCAATTTTGATTAGTAGCCTAGCGAGCTCACTTAGCCAAGGTGGCACGGTGCAAAATTCGACAACGGGCCCTTCTCGTCAAGGTTGTCACACAATCGAGGTTATCGCTGATCCAAGGCCTCTTTGGCCTTGCACTTGCTATTGCACGTCCGAGGGTCTCCTTGCTAAGAGGTTGATCCTTGGCTTCCACGCTAGAAAGGTGACCAGATTCGGTGCCTCTCAAGACTTGTGGCTAATTTCAAGAGTTAAACCATTGAGTTACTCGTAGACACAAAGTATATATTTTAGTTTACTTGATTCTTTCTATTTGGTTCTTATAAACAAACTATTTTAGGGATTGAAAAAAAGAAACAAAAATGAAGAAGAAGAAGAAGAAAAATTGACCACAAATACATTTATTATATTAAAAAACCATAATCATGTTTAAATCGTGACTAAAGAACTACAGTCGTTGGATTTAAAATCTTATATATATATATATATAGATATATATATTTCTAAAACTATTTTGAAGTTGTATGATCCTCCTCCCTACTCTTTTCCAAGCTGCCAATTGTATCCTATGGGAAACTAACAAGAAACTAAAAGAAAATATTTCTTTACAAGGAACTTAACCATCAAATTTGTCACAAAGTCAGCCAGATTAATTAACACAACTAGGCGTTGAATATGAATCTCATCTCAAAGCTACCAACTCTTTGAACTTATAAAATGGAAGACCATATTATTCTTAAGATCAAAGCTTTTGATTTTTTAGGGTTTTGGAAAACATTGACTTTTGAAACTGACATTTGATAGAAAACAATTGAAAGTTATCAAACCATAAATTTTGTCAACCAATTTTTTTTGGAAAAAAATTAGTAGTGTTGTCCAATAACGTAATTAAGAAGAAGATTTTATTCCTTGTGATGACACAACGAAGGATCTTATTCAATTGCATTTCAGTTCACTAAAAATGTTATACCATTTCTTTAAGACTTCTTCAAATCACTAAAATGATTCTTGATGATGCATGTTCAGTGGCTAATAGTGTAACTAAATTTATGATAGAAACCATACTTCTATCATATCGGTTGGTGGTGTTGTTTTAATAATTAGATTAACCGTTTGATTTGTGAGTATTCTATATTCACGTTAAAATTTTATTATATAACATGTAAAACTGTTTCCAACCATAAATCAAACTATTGAAAAGTTGATCTGATAATTAAAATAACAATACCTATTAAAACAACAATGCTTGCCTGCAAAATAAAAATGTAATTCTTATCATCAATACTTCTTGAATTATACACCTCTGTTCATTTTCCCCATGAATTTTCAAGATCGTTCAAAAAACCCCCTCAGGTTTAGAAAACTGTTATGATTCCCCTCTATATATTTCCGTCTATATACCTAATAGATTTGCTCACATGACATTCGATAAAAACATCAAAATACTGAACTATTAATTTAGATAAAATAAGTATTTTAAACACTAACTTTTTTGAAGGATGCAAGAATCACTACTAAAAAACTGGGTGAAAAGTTAACATAAGATTAATAATTAAAGGGGCAATATTTGTGGCATTTTAATATTATAGTTAATGTCATGTTAGTAAATCTGTCGAATAAATTAACATAAGATTAATAATTAAAGGGGCAATATATGTGATATTTTAATATTATAATTAATGTCATGTTAGTAAATTCGTAGGATATATAAACGGAAATAAATAAAGGGATATTTTTAACCCTTTCTGATACACAAGGAGTGTTTTGAACAATTTTAAAAATTTAAATGACAAAACAAATGAATGTGTATAGGATATTTGATCAGTAAAGATTGCAGAAAGTAATGTCAAGTCACTAATTTATTGTGATTTGTGAGATCTCAGTTGCTTGTGAGTTGTGATTTTTCAAGTGGTCTTTTCGAATGAATTTCGATTTTCCAAAACTGAAGATTCCTTGGCAAAGAGTGAAGCGCAGGCTGTCAAGTGCTTGTGAAGAGTACAATTGAGACTTGAGAACGATAATTTTCGCGCAATTTGCTCTTTTTTGTTTTTATTTTTAGGGTTAATTTTATAAATAGATCTTGAAGTATAGACTTTATCTTATTTTAATCCCTAATTTTTGATTTTATACATTATATTTCTTTAAATTTTTATATTGTTACGTTAATCATCTCTTTGTCAATATTCTATATAAAAAAAATTATATAGAAATGGAATATATTCAGATTACATAAGCTTTATTTATTGGTGAAGTCATAATCGAATATATTTTGGAAGGAAACTATGTCTGAATCAAAGATATTTTGAAAGTAACTATACTTTAATTAAATATATTTAGCACAAGTTTTATGTCAAAAAGCTATTTTGATAATACAGTTTCTCTACTAAAAATATTTAATTAGGACTTTAACTTAATTAAAGCTCACGTGATCTGAACATGTTTCTATTCAGTTTTTAACGAAATACCGATATATAGGCCGTTTTCGTAAGTTCAAGGTAGTGCGACGTATAAAACTAAAAATTAGAGGATTAACTTTAGACTAAGAGCATAATTCAGCGATCATTAGTGAAGATAATCTTTACTTTTATTTCTGATTTATTTTAAGTAAAGCAGATTGCTCTGTCTTGACACCACAAAGCCTTGTTAATTTATGATAGTGAGAATTGAGAAGCATGCATAGCCTCTGTTTAATATGCGCTAAATTTAACCCTCTTTTATATTGTTTTTTTCTTTTTAACTTGATATAATTTGAACAAAAATCTAACATTTAAATGTCAGGGGTTAGTAATATTTGTTCACAAACATATCATTTTATTTTTGCAATTTCACATTCAAGATTTTTTGAACATAATCTCTCATATGTGATTCACGGCATCAACATTATATTCTTTTATAAGCTCACCAATATGTTGTTTCATTGGATTATTCTATCGTTTAAGCACTTTCGACTTTAATGTCTAGAGTTCTTCTTTTAACAAAGTGGAATATTAATCCCTCAATAATGCATTCATTTAGTTGAAAATATGCAGATGATTTTCTCATTCTCAACTACGATAACTATTTTACTCACAAATTTATTTCTATGTAATGACTCGTCTTAAAAGAGATGGAAAAAACTCAAACTAAGCAGATTCATATTGTAAACCTATATAAATTTTAGTATTCATTATGGATAATAAGACAAGAATAAATTTAAGGATTCTGGACTCTATTACTTGTTTATCAGTCATGTTTAAATATAAATCTTATTTTTAGATTAAATGTGTAATGCCTAATATACTCTAATGTTTATAATTAATTTTTTTGCATGAAGTTATGTTATATAAAACGAGAGATTAAAAATAATAGGTTTTCTTTAAAAAAAAAAAAAAAAAAAAAAAAAAAAAAAAAAAAAAAAAAAAAAAACCTAAACTCCCGTATGGGTGAAGTATGTGCTTCTTTATTTATATATCATCAAACTTAAAGCAAGTAATGAGATAAGCAAGATATCTACGATGTAGAGGGTTGAATCTACAATCAAAGAAAAATAGGGTAAATGATCAAAACAGGACGAAGGACGAGTCAACCGCTAGTTGTCGTTGTGTCGTTAATGGGTTGCAGAAAATAAAGTAAATTGCAAGAAAAGCAAATAAAGACAGAGATAACCTATTATAGAGGTTCGCCCGTAATCTCTAGGCTACGTCCTCTGTAGTGCTTCCAAGAGCTTCCATATATGTAAAAGAGCGTTACAATAGTGATTTTCAATGAGAAAGGGGTAGAAATAGATAGGGGTAGAAAGAGATAGGGGATGCTGTGATACAGAGAAATTTGGGGAATATTATATGTGTTGGTGAGTAGGTTGTCTGGAAGGACTGTTGAAAGAGAATATCCCCAGGCTTACAGAGTAAGCCTTGATTTATAGGAACTAACTTAATGCCTTGAGTTGCCTGATTCTGGTAGAATATACCTTGAATGTTGATGAGTAATTGCTATTTTCTGTATTGCTTGACTTTCTAATTCGGGAGTGACTAGAAGATATCAGGAAATTGTATTTTCTGTGAATTCTGAGCTTGTTGATTGGTTTCCCTTACCTGATATGCTGTAAACGAAGTCAACTTTCTTTATTTTGCTCTACTGATCTGCCAGTCGCTCACCAATCATTCTTCTATCGTCCGCGAGTCATATCCGAGTCTTCAAGCTGTTTGTCTCTGAGTTGTTTTGTGCTCTCCGATGACTTATCCAGAAACACGCGTATAGTGATAGATGAGATACGAAATCTGACCTCAATATATGAGTATTCTGAAAAACTGTGACAGAAAAATACGTCTCATTCTCATTAATTTTAAATCTCTTACCACATATTATAAAGACGAAGGATACTTCTATAGTATCTTTCATCCTTCCACTCTGGACAACCACATGATAAGTCTAATATCTTTAATTTTTTAAAGTTTATTTTTATTTTATTTTATTTATCTATTCCGCAAACACAAACACAAACACAAGGAAGCCTACACTGTCCAATAAGTAAATGTAAACAAAGTGCGGATGAGGATTGTATTCCTTTGCGAGACGCGTAGCGGAAAGACCATTCAGGACCTGTTTGGTTCACAAGTTTGAGTTAAGATTTTTAAATTTAAATAATAAATTATGTTGATTTTTCAGAAAAGATAAAAAAAATTTTTGAAAATAAAATAAAAATAAATTGAAAATATTAGTTTAAACCTTTGAACCAAACTCCCCCTTAGTCCCGGAGCTTCTTTGCCATCCCCATTCCGAACACAAGGCAAGAGAAGAGAAAAAGTAAGGTTTCCATCAAGGAAGAAACCACCCTTTATTGCATGTGGGGTGTGGTTTGCGCTTCTTTTGGCACAAGAAACACCCATCGAACTCTTTTCAATGCTGGAAAAAAAAAAAAAAAAAAAAAAAAAAAAAAGCCTACTTCAATTAATGTGTCAGATCAAATCAAATCAAACACTTCCCCACTTTTTCCAATAAAAGAACTTCTAGCTGTCCAAATTAAGCTTTATTGCTTCTATCTCATAAATTTGGGACAAAATATCATGATTTCCAGAACAAGTGAGTGGAGTGAAGACAAACCCGTTTTTACAGGAAAAAATATTTTGAAATATTATTTAATGGTGTTAAATACGAGAATGAATTGAAAATGAACTTTATTTATGAATTTTATACGGAGTGATTCATCTTCTATAAATATATTATATGAGAAATACGTATGAGGTGCTTACATATTAAAAAAATGTTATATTAAATATAGTCTTGTAGTATTGCGCTTTAATGAGACTCTTTTCCTCTCCCAATTTGTTGTGTGATGTTCCAAAAGGCCAGTTTAGTACTGTTGTGTAGTGGACAATTTTCTATACTGCAGGTTCAAAGTTATTATGTTAAAAGTAGGTAGGCATTTGATAAATTTTTTTTTTTCAAAGTTAGCTATAAATATTAGAAACAAAATTTTAAGGGTTTGAGTTGAGTTTTTGAAGTTTAAATAGTAAATTTTGTTGACTTCCAGAAAAGATAAAAAACTTTTTAGGAAAAAGACAAAACTTGAGTTTGAGTTTGTAAACCAAACATATGTTAAATGTTTGATAAACCGTGAATAAAATTATTGTGTAGAGATATAATGACCAAAAAAGACATACTATTTTTTTGTGTACTAAAAAATGCATACATCTTTATTGTCTAATAAATTTAGTATTTATAATATTTTACAAAAAGATTACAGAAAAATATAGATAGTTTTTTTTTATCAATAATCTAAAATAACTAAATAATTTAAGATGATTATATTTAAAATTCTTCAAGTGCACATAAAATAGACGTAATCTTATTATTTGTTATTGAGATAAATGAAGTTGGTAGATTTGAGTTATTATTATTGTGAGGGATATGTGAACAGATTCGTATAATAACAGAAGTAACTCTTCTCAAATTCTGTTGTGTTATAAAAAAATTTAGAGCTTGTTTGGGGTGTAAGTTTAAACTTACACCCATCAACTCAATTTTTGTTTTTTTCTGAAATTTTTTTTTATTTTTTTTTGAAAAAATTAACAAAAATTAATATTTAAATTTATCAATTTTAACTCAAACTAACATATCAAACACCGCCTTAAAATGTGTTGGACAAAAATATCCAAAAACAATGTCAAACATGATCTAAATCAAATTTTGTTGACCACCTAATCCCAATAAAATAAAATAAAAAAACCAATATTGTTTTTCCCAAAATAAAAAGGAAAAAAAAATTGTGAACAATCAGTATCATTAAGTTCTCCAAAAGTCAAAAAACAGGGGGGAGTGAAAGTGATGTTAGTGTTTTAGTCCCCAAAAAAAAAAAACCCCAGAAAAAAGAGAAATTAATGCAAGTGATGGGACATAAAAGATAGAGAGAGAGAGAAAAAAAAAAGTAAAAAAAAGAGTAGTATTTAGAGTAGGGTCCACCAAAAGTTTAGTGGAGGGGCGAGACAGAGAATCGTATAGAAGACTAAGTCAGATAAGGCTTTTGAATTTGTCAGAATAAAGATTTTCATTTTAACCTTCCTCTCTCTTTCTTCTTCACTCTTTTCTCGACTTTTCTATTTTTTTTCTTTTCTTTTTTGCCCCTTATGAAGTGATTTTCTTCACTTCTTTTCATATCGGCCAAATCCGTACTTTTTTTCGCTCTCTCTCTCTCACTCTCTCACCGGTCACAAGGAAGAAACCCTAAACGGAAACAAAGGGAAATCCGGATAAATAATTAAACAATAACAACAAAAGGACAAACGAATAAAGTTAAAGGGAAAAAGGACCAAATTTAAATTAAAAAAAAAAAAAAGACGTGGAATTACTAATGACACTCCTCTTTTTGCTCGTTCCACTCCCAAACGGACAGTAAAGTTGGAGTGCCAGTAGTATAAAGAGGAGCGGCCGTAACAGTTAAACAGTAAACAGTCTCCTTTTGTTTGTCCCCGCCAAAAAAGAAGTCGCCGATTTTTCTCACCTTTCGGCGATTCGAAACGGAACGACAACGTTTTGAACGCTCCAGTTCTAAAAACGGCGCCGTTTTGAGCGCCGTGCCTTGGAATTTTTGCCTTGGAAATAAATATCATTACCCCTGAGACATTGGAAATCGATCCTGGAAGTGTCTCTCTCAAATAACAATAAATTAATTAATAAATAGGAAATAAATTTAAAAAAAAAAAAAAAAAGGAAGAGAGCATTTTCTCTGAACACAAAAACCATGTTCGAATCGAATTTTCAGAGCGACTTCTTCCACATTTTCTAGGTTCTCTTCTCTCCCCCATAGTTTTCCGAGAAAATCCTCATTTGTCTCTACCAATATTCCTCTCTCTCTCTCTCTCTCTCTCACTGTGTCTTCAGTTTCAGTTACGCCACCTTGTTTGTTTCCTAAGAAAACGCGGTGGAAAATAAAACAAAGAAGAGAAAGAAACGGATTTTCGTCTCTGCTCTCGCGTGTGTGTGAAAAAATAGAGAAGGGGGAAGAAAAGAATCTGAGCTTGATAACGACATTCTCGTTTTTTTTTTTTCTTTTTCTTTTTCTTCTCTCGTTTCTCGGCAGCCAACCAACTTTGACTGCGAAGATATCTTTTTTTGTTTGGTTTCCGTTTCTGTGGTTTTGGTTGGAGTTTCTGCGATGGCGGACTCGGGGAAAGTGCGGTTGGTTCGGTGCCCGAAGTGCGAGAATCTTCTTCCCGAGCTTGCCGATTACTCTGTCTACCAGTGCGGTGGTTGTGGAGCTGTGCTTCGAGGTACGCTTCCTTCTATTTTTGCTTTCTCTAGCTTTACCTTTTGTTGCTGAGAAAATTTTTTTCTTCAAAAAGAAAAAAGAAGTGAAAAAAAGTTCATATTTTGTAGGTTTTTTTTTTTTAATTGATCTCGATATGGTTTTAGCTCAACCGGACTTGAAATTTGGTGTTCTTTTTCATAATTTTAAGGTCAATTTCTTTAATCAACTGGAGAAATTGCAATTTAGCTGTGTTTTTATTGCAATGGGTTTGATTTTCTTGTAATTTCTCTGTTTGATTTAGAAAAATACATCCGTTTTTTGCTTTCTTGGAGTTGAAGTTTTAATGATTTAAACCAGCAAAAAAGTTTTTATTTTCTTTTTCCTTTGAATTTAATTTCATAAAAGAAGATAGAATTTTTGTCTTATTAAAATCCGATTCACAGCAAAAGCGAAGCGTCAAGAGGGGGATACTTTGTCAGAGAAGTCTGATGAAGAAAAGGTTGATGGAGTTTCTGCTAAGTTGGAGAATTCCTTGGAGATGAGAGCAGTTGAATCGTGTGATGCTTCTAACTCGGATGTTAAGTCAGTTTCCGGTTCGTTGAGGCACGACCAGAGTAATTTCAAGTACGAGAAGAATGCTGAGGTTTATAAGAATCAAACTAAGGTTACAGCTGATGAATGGGTGGTTGAGAATGGTATTGACACGAGCAGAAATAGAAAACTTGAAGCGGTGGGTGTTGCTGATGCCCTTGGAAGAGAACTTGGGGATCCGATATCAGAACTTGGTTCGACAAGTGAATTCCGAAGATCGGGAAGGATGACAAATTGGAAAATGGGGGAAAGGGATGAAATGGAAGACTTTGGGGGACGCACAAGACCTGAGGTTGAAGGCATGACGTTTTCAACTTCGAATTATCCGGATGAGGGTCCATCAAATTACCAAGCGGGCTCTTCTCATGGTTCCGGTGAATCTATGATGAAGAAACATAGTGCCCCAGATGGGTCTAGAGTTCAGTACCTTGAACAAGATCGAGCCGAGCTTCTGAAGAAGCTGGATGAACTGAGGGAACAACTTAGTCGGTCCTGTGATGTGGGTGATAGGCCTAAAGAGAAAGTTCCTCTTGATGGAAGGATGATACCTCCGGATCCTTATGGTGGTTCTGATGCTTGGTTTCCGGATGGTTCATCAGGGTCTAATAGGCCTCTTATGCAATACGCAAGACCTGATAAACATGTTATGGGCTCGCCTAATTTCAGTCACTATGCCGAGCCATTTCCTTATAACAATGGGCATGAAATGCCACATAGCTATTATCCTTCCATGCATTATCCAAATCATGTTCCTGGATACGGAGATCCTTATGGACCCCAAATGCTCAACGGAGGCTCCCATTACTTCTCTAGGCCGTACCAACACCCTTCTCATCCATACTTTTCCGGACAGTATATGGAAAATAATCCTGAACCTTTTGAGCCATACTCGCACAATGCAACATTTCACCAGCCCTCTTGTTCTTGTTTTCATTGCTATGAAAACACAGGCGTGTTTCAGCACCTGTTCCACCCTCTGCTTTTGGCAATCAAAGGTTCGGCAAAGTCCCAAGCAAATCCATGTTGTACCACCATGAAAGCCCTGGGATAATTGGTCCATCTGATCCTAGCAAATCAAGGACAGGCGTGCATTCCAATTCATGTGTTGTACAATCCCACACAAGGTGGCCAAGTGAACTCAACCATGACATGGGTTATGGTCGTTCTCGGGCTCGAAGGGTGCTGCTACCAAGTGGTAGACGCTGCCATCCCGTTGGTGCTGGAGCTCCATTTCTAACTTGTAGTAATTGCTTTGAAGTTTTGAAACTGCCTAAGAAAGTACAGCTCATGGTGAAGGGTCAGCACAAAGTGAGGTGCGGGGCCTGTTCTACTGTAATGAATCTTACTGTTGCTAACAAAAAAATTGTTCTTTCTGTTTCTGCTAATTCAGAAAATGTTCAAAGTCCTTCGGAGGTTAGCAATGGCTTTAATGAGGTGGTTCGAGATGGTACATTGTATTCCCATGGCCATATGAACCGGACTTATGCTAATTTCTCTTCAGATGATTATGATAATTCTGGTTATGATTTTCAAGCAATGGATAGAGAACCCGTTTCCCTGCCCGTTGGCCCTGGTTTGAATTCAAGCAAGCCACAAGAGATGCAAAGCTTTCATTCATCATCTCCTTGTACCTCAGATGACGAAAACAGCCCAGAAGTTCCTACTGCTAAAGGAGAGGTTACCAATTCCGTTCAGCAGCCAATCAACACCACTTTGTCTCCACCACCTCCTGGTTCACCCCTGCAAGAGCACTTTGACTTCTCATCCAACAATCATTTGGCTAACCGATTTGGGAAAGGAAACAGAAGTAGTCGCTCAGACCAAGAGAAGGTGAAACCGAACAAAATCAACTCGCGACAAAATTCTTTAAAAGAGGCATCGCTCGCAACTGAGATGGAGGTTTCATTCAACGAGTATTCGAATACTGGTATTTCTCAAGATTCAGGTGATGGAACCAGGACAGATGATCAGATTAAAGTCAACAAAGGGGGTGAATCTTTCTTTGCGAACATTAAAAAGAGCTTTAAAGACTTTTCAAGAGCTAATCACGCGGATGAACGTGGAAAAAGCAATGTTTCAATAAATGGGCATCCCATAACAGACCGTGTGGTAAAGAAGGCTCAAAAGCTGGCTGGATCTGTCCATCCTGGAGATTATTGGTAAGTTGCAGCAACTGGGATAAATGCATTGTAAGGCAAGTGTGGTTTAAATCATTCCTATAATTTGCTAATGGTGGTATATAATTGAAGATAGATCCAAACTTGCTGGTATAGAATGAAGCGTTAGTAGGATTCTTATGTTGGCAAAATTAATTCAGAACAAAAAAGATTTAAATTATGCTTTTCAAGAGGCATCCTGATTGTTTTTCGTACTGGAAAAATTTTAATGTTCTTTAGCAGAAGCCAGAAAGTTGGGCTTCTTCATTCTCCCGTTGTTGTTTGAATATCTTGTTTCACTATCACACTTTCTGTTGTATTAATTATTTTCCCTCAAATGCTTAAACCAGGTATGACTACCGAGCTGGATTCTGGGGCATTATGGGCGGGCCATGTCTTGGCATAGTTCCTGTAAGATCAATCGGCTTATAACACTTGTCTTGGTGTACTTACATCTGTTTAAAGGCTCTTTTTCTCCTTCATATTAATGAGAGTGTCATTTCTTTTGCAGCCATATATTGAAGAATTCAATTATCCCATGCCGGAGAACTGTGCTGGTGGAAACACTGGTATTTTTGTCAATGGAAGAGAACTTCACCAAAAAGACTTGGATTTGCTAGCTAGTAGAGGGCTCCCTACTTCTAGAGACAGATCATACATCATTGAGATTTCGGGCAGAGTCCTCGATGAGGACACGGGAGAAGAGCAGGATTGTCTCGGCAAACTAGCCCCCACGTAAGCCCCAAGTCCTTGATAGTTACTCATTTATTCATATATTGATGCTTCAAATTCTACCCTAACCTGGCTTTTTGCGAAAACTTCTTTTGATGTTCAACACCCTTGCTACTGACTAACTTATGGAAGAAGCAATAGTACATCCCAAAAAAGAAACGAGTGGAGCCGTTAGATGTTCTGTGCAGCTCAATCTCAGCCATTTGATGATAAAAAGAAATGACACTTGCTGTTGAAATTTTTTCGGGTTGAGAACTTTTTTTTTGTTTTTTTGAATTATTCTCATTTTTGCCCCCTCTAACTTTAGTGTCACTCCCATTACCCTCCCTGAACTTTCAATTTGTCTCATTTAACCCCATTTTACTAGAATTTTGGTTAAAAACATCTGGAAAGATAAGGGTATTATTCTTATTAAATCCACTATGTTAGTATTTCTATTTAAAATAAACAGAAACAGATCACATGATTGTAATTAACTCATTTTTTTTTCCGTCTATTTCTAACTGAAATTGTAATGAAGGGCTTAAGCAGGGGATAATACAAAATTCAAGGGTTAAAGTGAGTTTTTAAAATTCAGAAAACATAATTGAAAATAACCCTTTTTTTTTTTTTTTTTTTTTTTTAACAACTGAGGGTTCGTTTGGATCGCAGGTTCAGTTTGAGTTGAGTTGAGATTTTTAAGTTTGCATAGTAAATTTTGTTGACTTTTTTCAGAAAAGACAAAAAACTTTTTCAGAAAAAGACAAAAAACATGATGAGATTTGAGTTGTTTAGTTTGAGTTGAGATGGTGAGGCAAACGGAGCATGAGATTGTTTCTTTCCATCATTTGAGTTTTTTGGGATGTACCGTGGTTTTCACGTAACATATGCCACACTAATGATGGGGGAACTGACATTTTAAATATTATGGGTTGAAGTCATCACGCTCAGCTGATAGGTTACTTTTTGTCTGGATTGGTAGAAACAAAGAACCTATTGAATATTTTTAGGTATTAGGTAGAGTCTTGGACGGTAGTTCTGACAAAACATTTTCCAATTATTTGATGATTATATATGTAGCCGTATCAAATAATGCAGTACGTACTGCATGCAACTAGTCATAAACTGAATTTTCCAGCTAGCCATCTTTATGTCGTCTATCTGTTTTAGACACCAGTTCATATCAATTCCCAGTTTTCAATGATTTCTCTCTCTCTCTCTCTCTCTCCTCTCTACCGTGGTCTTGCCCTCGGGAACTATACGACAATAGATTTGATTTAGTACGCCGACTGCCATGGAATTTCTTACTAAAATACTCAACTCTTGTACCTAATATCTAATTTGCAACGTCAAAAATCAAGTGTACCTGGACTTCATGAAATCTGAACAGTGTGGAGAAGGGCGAAGCATGGGATTTGGGCATGAAAGCTCCGAAAGTGGTTCCCCGCCGCTAATTAACTTGGAAGGGATTGGAACATTCTAGAGTTCGTGACTCGTAACAAACGTTGTGCCGGTTAAACTAATCCCGGACTGAATGACTAACCGGAGCAAATTCACCAGCCTGTGCAGTATCAACATCGTCGGGTGCAACGACTATGCTTCAACCGTGAAGTTTTTTGCCTGGTTTTCTCCGAGTGTTTTGGATTTTTCTCGTCATGTTTAGCAGGTCCTATTTGACAACCATTTTTTTCCCCTTTTCCGTCTGTCGTGGTTTCATTTTGTCTCCAGTTTTCTTTTGTATATGGTTTGGTTTGTAATTCTCTTTGTTGAAGTGTTCAATCTTTTAACTGTATATGGCCTGAATTTTTTGTGTCCTCCTTACTAATGGATATGATATGTAGTTGTTCATCTTGCGCATCCCAAGTGAATCTGCAATGCTTTTCGTTGTATTATTGCTGTGAGTAATAATATAATATATATATATATATAGGAAATGTCTTCGTCTAAAATTGAACATAGATAGTTGTAAATTTTATTTAATATCTTTTAATTATTAGTTGATGAATCTTGTAACATGGATGGCTTAAAACTGTGTGTAAAACATAAGTATCATTGTAAAATATTAAATTAAAACTAATTGATTGTTAAATAGTGTTTAAAAAAAAAAAAAGTTCAAAGTGTTGTCTTGTAAGTTGTAAGGATGTCCACAAGGTTGGCAGTAAGAGAATATACCTATGCATATGTACACAGTTTTTTGGTAATCAAATTGTTGGAACTCGTAAAGAGACGATGGAGTTGGATAGAGGCAGACCAATCATTGGTGTAATCAGTGCAAATGCAAAAAGGCAAAGCAAGATTCTCCCAAGAGGGGCCCTGGCTTTTAGAGGAAGATGGTAGACACTAGTTGTCTCTCTAAATAATATGATGGGCCTCTATGTGGGTATTGTATCATACAATTGTACATTCTCCTTTCACGGGACTCCCACTAAGCTTCTTCTTCCAAAAAAAAAAAAAAAAAAATCAGAGGGGCTTGCTTTGGGCTCCTATCTAGCCTCATGGGTGCTAACCCATCGTGCTCAAAGGGTTTGTGCCGTGCTTGATTCATGTCTGTTCTGTTTGTGCTTAACATTATGTTGTGTCATTCCAAGTCTGCATGTTTAAAACTATGAGCTCGGCACATCCCGCCAACTCGTTTCGTGTTTAGGCCAGTCCAATATAATCTCGTCCTGTGCCGAGTCTTGAATTTTCCGTGTCGTGCTATTATGCTTGTTGGATAGCCCGGCTCAATTGACATCTCTAACCCAGAAGAAGTAAATAATATATTTATAAAATTGTCGCGGAAAATAGAATATCTATGAGTAAACTATTTAGTTCAACAGTCTTGTAATTATGTTATTACTTTTTTTTTTTATTTATATATATAGATATATATATATAGTATTTACTATATATTTCAGACTATCCATGTATTTTTATCGAAACATTGTGTTATGAGAATAGTGCTCATATCCTTATGTTCTATAAATCATGTTAAAATTATCCATATGGTTTATAAATCGTTTTAAAAACCTCCCCAATATATTGTTTTAAAAATTTCACACTACTCATAAAACATATGGATTTCATTTTCTAAAAAATAAATTGCATACTTTTTAGGGATTGATCAATATCTCATATTCTTATCTTTTTGTTGATAGACGCTAATAAAATGTGGTTGGTGTGGAAAGCTTTCTAGAGATTTTTCTTTCTCTCAATAATGAGCTGGGATAAGGCTTTTTTTGGATCTAAAATAAAGTTAGGCATACATATTTTAAAGAATCCACTCGTAGTGTAGACCTTTGGTTATAATTAAAATATAAAAAAAAAATTAGGGAAAGACATCTGAATGACATAAATTTAAATACCATTATATTAATAGAACACAAAAATTTAACACTAGGTCAATATGCCAGAAATCAGATATTAATAAAGTTAAAGTTTGTATCATATTGGTCAAGAGTAAATAATTTGTGTCATGTTGATCAATAAATGAAAAAAATGTGACTATTTGAGTAATTTTCTCAAAAAAGTTAACCAATTATATGTAGCAATGCAAGTCCTTTTAGATTTATTTTCTATTTTCTAACTAATATAGGAATTATGTTCACATATCTCCAACAATCCTTCCTCAAACAAAATGAAAAAAAATCATCACATCTATTATTCGTACGATGATCTATTTATCTGTATGAGAAACTTACTTAAATAATAATTTTTTGTTTCATTTATTGACCAACATCTAATACAAATATTTCATTTTTGACCAATATGACACAAATTTTAATTAATTTTAGTTTAATTTTATGTCATTAATTTTTACGTTATGTTAGTGCAATTGTCTCTAAATGTGTGTCATTCAGGTACTTTCTCCTTTATCTATGTTCTTGATTTAACCCAAGAAGCTTCTACCTTAAGAGTTCCTCTTTAGGGACCACAATATTCGCTCGATTTTTCTCGGGGTTCATATTGTGCATAACGTGGCTACAAAATATAATTTTTGTAGATCAACAGTCATTTTAAGATTTGATTTATTCATCTTACCTTTGGAGTGTCAAAGCCTTCAAAAGGATGTTCACATCTCATTGGTATAAGCTAAATGATTATTCTCTTGGAATGTCAAGATCTCTCTCTCTCTAAAAAAAAAAAAAAAAAAACAAATCACACACACACACACGTTTACAAGTTATGACCTTAATTTAAAATTTTTTTAATCAAAATAAATCGAACAAATCCCACCTGAATAAAACTTTATAGATTAGTGACTGTTTTAATATTCTGTTTGTTTTTTTTTTTTTTGTCTATTTTTTGTTTGTTTTTGTTTTCCTTGAATACAGACATGCTTTCCGTGTAAATCTAAAATACAACAACAACAATACTATTAATAATATATAATTGTCTTAAATATTTAACACAACGAAAAAGTAGTCGGCCCTCGGAAACGAGAAAATGAGAAAAGGAGAGAGTGAGTCGGCTGGGATTTCGGGCCGTCATCGGGCGTGTCGTTGGACTGTGTTTGACGGGGTAGATCTAATGTAGTTTAGAGGATAGTTTCCAAATGGCTTGGAGGCATTTTGTGATGCTTTTCTCGTTCGGTAGTTGTACTTTTTCGGGGTTTTGTTTTGAATGGTGGTGGGCTTGGTGGTTTCAGCTTCGGACGTTAATGGTGGTAGCGTATTTATTTCACGTTCTGCTCTTTGAAGACATCTCGTTAGCTTCGCCGCTTGTCCCCCAAAGCGTTCCTTTTACTATGATGGTCCTCTTGTTAGCTACACTTTCATTGAAGGCTTGCGGCAGTTGTGCTTGGGTCTTTAGTTTTTTAAGTTTTAATTTAATAAAGACGTTGATATTTTCACCGTATAGTTTTTGTATTTTCATTGTAATAATAGGGGTGGTTCTCCCACCGTTTGAGTTTGTTTTTAGTCCGCCGGATTTAGGTTTTGGCTAGTTAGAAGTTCATCTAGTTATGAGTCTTAGCGGAGATGTTTGTGCCCTTGGTGCCACATGTTACATCTCGATGGATCGAAAGCTTCCATCGATTGTAGTGGTTTCAAAAAGAGCCTTATACATGCTCAAATTGATGTGTCGAGGAATTTTCTTGAAATGATGTCTCGTCTTGTATCGTCTTCCCTTGTACTTCATCAGATTTTACTAATAGAATCGGTTTTTTATCAAATGTTTAGAATTATGTACCACGAGATCATCCATATTATGTTTAGTGTTTACAAGACCTTTTTGTTGAATGAATTTTTTCCCAAAAAAAAAAAAAAAAAAAAAAAAGAAACGGCAAGGATGTCATTGTCATTGCATTCATGGCATCTTCCTGTCAACGGACTGATTTTATATATCTAATTGTGTAGAATTATATGTTCACAAACCTAATGTTAGCCAAATGGGTGTACAAATCTGATTATTATTATTATTATTATTATTTAAATATGTGAGGAGATTTTGGCCTTTCAACATGATAGTGACCAAATACCCAATGGTTGAACGTTGCACCTCATTAGATTTCTCATGGAGAACTAAAAATTCAAAGAATCAAATATTTGCCAAGGTCATACTTAATAACAATAAGAAAGAACAAAGATAATTGGGAGAAGTACTTAATGAATTTCAAGAGTGTAATTAAAGATTAGAGACAACATACATGATTCCTATTTGAATTCAAATATTATCAATTCAGCTTGAATTTAAATTTAAATTTTCACTTTTAGAAATTTGTACCACATTTTTTTTCTCTTCCAAAACACACTTTGAGATTCATACCTTTAACCCCCGTTTGGTGTGTACACTTGAGTTGAAGTTTTGGATATATTTTTAATTGGAGTTGAGCTGAGGACTCTTCGGAGTTAAAACATATCAAACTTATGTGTTTGAAAAAATAACAATATTTATTTTGTTTCATTAATCTCATCATTCTATGCAATTTTAGGGGGCGAAAAAACATCTTATTTCCACTTGAAATAAGAAAATTATAGACTTTTAAAGTTTAAATTTTTAATAGAGATTTGGAAATGTGAATAGTAAAATTGGTTTACTTTTTAGAGTAAAAGGGGGAAAACAACTTTTGGAAAAAATTGGTTAGAGTGGACCAACCAAACATAGGCTTAATTTGAATGCAAAACCTCAAATCCGACTTACGATCCAACTAGAGATGTCAAACAGGCCAGTTAGGCCTGCCCATTTATTTTGAGCCTATTAGTGTTTCGTGTCATACTCGTACCGGCCCATTAAATAACGTGCTATGACGTGCCATGCTCATAAAAAATTTATAGCATCAAGCCCGGCCTACGACCCGTATATAACCGTGTCGTGCCGGTGCCTTAATTGTGCTCAACAATACAATTTTTTAAATAAATAACAAAAGTAAGTTTTGAATATCATAGAAAAAATATATTAAAAAGAAACTACAATATTGAAAACCTTATAAAGTAAAAACTCAAAATAAATGAAATCTTCTCAATAAAATAAAAAACACCATAAGTCTTATATGAAAATTATTAAAAATATCATAGAAAAAGAGTAATGTTGTCGTGCCCCTTATCGTACTCGTGCCGTGCGTTTAACGTGTCTCGTACCTAAAGATCACGTCAAGCCTGGCCCATTTAATTAAACATATTGGGCTAGGTTCATGTAATAATCGTGTCGTGCCGTGAAATGCCCATTTTTTAGCGTGTTGTACTCATGTCGACTCACTAAGCTCGACCCATGTTGACATCTCTAGATCCAACAGACACTAAAGATGTATAAATTTAAAAAAAAAAATTAAGGATTTGGCTCTATATTTCCTTATTTATGTCTCTTTCGTGTTACTGTAATAATTTTATGATATGTTTTTAACTAATATGATTTTTTAATTAACGTGATATGATATTGTAGATGAAAAGACATTTTTAATTAACATGTTTGATATTATTAGAGGAATCTGAAGTAGATAAAAATGGATAATTTATTAATTTAGTCCTCGAATTATGTATATTTTATCACTTTCTCTCTAAACTTTTGATTTTGACAAATTAGTCCCAGAACTTTTGATTTTTGATAGTTTTGGTCCCTCATACTAAAATTGACAGACAATTTTTGAAATTTAACATAGATAATCGTATCCTTATCGCATAATAACTAAATTTTTTTAAGAAATTATTACATTAAGTTAAAAGTATTTTAATTTTTAAGGGTTTTAAGAAGAATAAGGTGGAATTTTTATACTTAGTGTAATTATTTCAGTAAAATTTCATGTTAACATGAAGTTAGAAAATGATTATATACATCAAATTTAAAAAAAATTTCATCAATTTCAATATCAGGGACCAAAATGGTCAAAAATCAAAAATTCAGGGATTAATTTGTCAAAATCAAAAATTTAAGAACTAAAGTTACATGATATTTATAATTAAGAGACTAAACAAATAAATTACCTAACAAAATTAAGAAGATTCAGGAGTCGTCCAATTCACATTTTAAAACTTCAAGACTAGCTTATCTTCCCACAGGGACAGAGACGGGGGGTGGGGGCGGGTGGTGGGGGACAGAGGATGTGCATGGTTTTGGAAAAAGGTGGTCCATCTCCATCAATGCCTTCTCTCTCTCCAAAAACTTGAAAAGGAAAATGGAAAATAGAAATTAAAAAAAAAAAAAAAAAAGCGGTCCACAGATGATAACATGATGCAACACAAGGTATTTGTTTAGGGGTGTTTGGTGTGTAAGTTTGAGTTAAGATTTGTAAGTTTAAATGGTAAATTTTTTTTGAATTTTTTGAATTTTCGGAAAAGACAAACAACTTTTTGGGGAAAAAGATAAAAATATGATGAAAAAAGTACAGTTTAGTTTAAATTAAATTTTTTGCCAAACAAGGCCTTAAAGCTGGCAAAATTGCTAAAAAGGCTCCAAGGCAGCTGTGGCCATGTAGGCCATCCAATATTAACTCCAAATTTAAAGACCAAATCGGTGTGTGAGGATGAGGACAGGGCATGTGCATAAGTGCATTTTAGATCCAGCTTTTGTTCCCATTACAACTTGCAGCACAAAGAATTAAAGAGCATATATATTATTTAATATATATATATATATATTTATACATACATGTATCATATTTATGTATATATTTTTATTTGTGTGTGTTTTTTGATTTCCCAAGATGACACATGACATTTATTCTTTTATTTAGTGCAGGGAATCTCGTGCCTCACATTATTAACTTTTCTCCCCAAATTTCATTACGGGGTTTCTTGGAAGTGTGCCAACAAAACTCGGTTTTTGGCTTACAAAATTTCAAAAAAAAAAAAATTTTCTTTTTGAATTTTCCGTTTTTTAGATGCTTTAATTATTTTTCAAAGTTTTTCTTAAAAAATTATTTTTCAAACATAAATTTGGTTTAATTAAAGGTGTTTTTTTTTTTTTTTTTTTCCCTTTTACTCTTCTACAATAATTTTCTATAATTAACTTTAAGTAAGTTATTCAATTTTCTCCTGTCCGACTAATCACCAATCTTGACCTCATAATCCTATTTCGACCAATGTACCAAACATGACCTTAAAAGATGTCGATTATTACTGTTAATACATGAGTCTCTTAGGATTTGACCCAAATAACTTTACAAGTGGTATTAGAATCGAATTATATATGTATAGTCTCATTGAAAGTCCCCGAGTTAAATGGCTATGACGAAAAATCCATGATTAAAAATGAACCCACGGGATAGAAAATAATAAATTCTCCTTCCCTCTCCCCCTTTTTTTTACTTTTATATTTTTTAAAAATCCACATATGTTAATTATGGGAAAAGTCAACTTATTCCTATGTGTTTATTTTTCTTAAAAAAAAAAAAAAAAAAAAAAAAAACATCATCCCAAATATATGATCACATGATGTTATATGAGATTCTTCTAATTTTCTATCTGATTTTCTTGCTATTAAAAATAATTTTTTTAAAGAAAAATTATCATTTAAATTAAAATTAGGTATAAATATCAATATTAAAGATAAAACAACCCTGTGAGACAATATACATGATTCTCGATTAAGATTAATTCCATGAACAAAATCTGATGAAACTCAGTGAGGAGAGGAGGATATAGGCCGATACCCGGTCATGAGAAAATTCTTCGAATTCCTCGATAATCTTATAATCGAGTATATACAAAGCTCTTTTTATATATTAAAAAAATCTATAATCAATGAAATATTGTGATCGATCGAGAGATAGTCACTCGCAACACATAAACTACAGCAAACTCTGTATAGCCATAAACTAACGGAACCTATAGATATATACCGCTAAAAAACAACTTAAGCGAAACACATAAAAAAAATAAATCAGAGGTAATGAAACTATCTCTTTTGTTACAAAATTAAAACTTTAGATGTAAACTATAGAAATGTACACTGAAATATATATATGCATAATCACACGTGTCATCGCAAATATGTACGTATGTATATATTAGATGGAAATCTTATTAGTCAAATTTATCAGATTTGTTGAGCAAAAAAACAATATATTTTAAGGTCACTTCCGAGGCTGATAGACACCACACCACACGTACAGACAACTCTGTTCTTTGCATTAAACCTTCATCAACCACCCTAATAATAATAACTCTCAAATCACTCCCCTGCTAAAACCACACTGTTTTCTTTGGTTGGTTGGTTGGTTTTGTTTTCCGATAGCTTCTTCTAAATTCTTACCCCTTACTCTCTCTCTCTCTCTCTCTCTCTCTCTCTCTCTCTCGCTCTAAAAAGTTTTTATTTATTTTTTATTTATTTTTATTTTCTTCTTCTTCTTCTTCTTATTTCTTTTGGGTGCCTAAAAAAAGGCACCAAAAATGGTGAAGGATCCGAGACTTGATTCGAGCCCATTATCGCTGCACAAGCACAAGCATGTTTTGGTGAAGTTTGCAGTGTCTTTTCTGTTGATGGGTCTGGCTTTTCGCCTCTTCTTCCCAGATTCCTTCTTCAGATTCTCCACTGAGACCACCAACGCTTCTCTTTCCGACCCCAAAACAGACTCCCCTTTGCCTCTGGCTTCCTCTCCTGACCAGTCCCCTCTCCCTCTTGATCTTCCTGAGAACGAAATTCAAACTTTCCAAAATGGTAAGCCTAATCTTTATACAAATATATATATGTATGCATATGTATATGTGTGATTGGTTGAACTGTAAATATACATTTGCTGATTTAGTTGGTTGATTTGTTTTGTGTTTTTTTTTTTTAATAAAAATTTTCTTCTTCCTCTTGAACTCTTTGTTGAATTTGTCTACTTGATTTTCCTCATGTTCTTATCTTTTTTTTATCTTTTTTTTCTTTTTTCTTTTGTAGTCTGTCATTTTGGTATTCGACCACAGGAAATTGTGTCTCTTTGGTTCTTGTCTTGGTCTCCAATCTTATGCAAAAACTAATCAACACTCAAAAAGAACAATCTAACCATAAAATTAAATGTCTCTTCCGTATGCTGCATATTATACAATATTTATA
>BKCH01001495.1:0-91518 GCA_008635985.1 Ficus erecta
TAGGATTTTCCCTTCTTTACAACTTTGTAGTTTTGACTTTTCAATATTCGGCCTCTAAAAGCCTCAAAATTTGGTTTTCAAATTACTGCTCAGTTTTTATCCGAAACTGGCAGTTTTCATTAGGGTTGGTTTTTATGTAAACTTACGTGCACGCTACCTCGAACGGTTAAAACCGTGAGCTTACATCAAGCATGCAGTGCATCATATAACCATTTCATAAGTATACCTTCAGTTCTTATATCTTTTACTTTGTGCAACCCAAAATGGTAACTCATACCATAATAGGGTTCTTAGGGTTTTTCAAAAACCCTAATTGCAACATACAACTCTTATATTCTTACTTATTCCTAATTTCTTATTCTTGAGTATCTGTTAAACACTTAACAACCATCCAAACAATCAACAATCCTCTAATTCAAATTATCATAAACTTAAATCCTTAATTCGAATCTAACAACTTTTAGTCAAGTACTTACAACTACTAATAAAATCTTAATACCTGAAACTTAATTAAATGAACTCATGCTCATACATATCAATCATACACTTAAATCTTAACTAAAACTTGAATGAAGAACTAGAGGATAAAAAGATTTACCTCAAGTTCCACGGATGTAGTTCTAGACTAGGGTTTGCGATTTTCCTCGCACTAATCCAACACTAAAACTGAAATCTCTCTCTCACTTTCTTTTCTCTTCTTAGGTTCGGCTCTTAAAGGGAGGAACTAAAGAGTGAGCTGTTTCTTTAAGTCCACTAAACCCTTACAATTGAATCCACCTTCACCTATTTATAGGTGAAAACAACTTACTTCTAAAATTGCCTAATAGTCCTTAAGAGCAAAAATATTTGCTCATGATCCCTATGTGGTGGCCGGCCAAGCTTGCTCAAAGGGCTAGGCTAGGCTTACTCCTCAAAGCTAGAAGCATGAGGTGTCCTTTCCTTGTGATGGCCAGCCATGTGTTGGGACATGTTGCTTGTCCTAGTTCACCAAGTAAGCCAAGCTAAGAGACTTACTCATCAAAGCTATAAGTGTGAGGTGTCTTCTCCTTGTGATGGCTGGCCTTAGGTGGTGAATGATGAGTGCTCTAGCTAGCCAAATGAGCAAGGCTAGAAGCTTGCTCATCCAAGCTAGAACATGAGGTGTCCAATGGTCATGGTGGCCGGTCCTTAGGTGGTGTGTTGTACAAGCCTTAGCTAGCCAAGTAAGCAAGGTTAAGGGCTTACTTATCAAGGCTAGAAACATGAGGTGTCTTCTCCTTGTGATGGCCGGCCTTAGGTGTTGAGTTGTGGGAGTTCTAGCTAGCCAATTAAGCAAGGCTAGGAGCTTGCTTACCAAAGCTAGTTCATGAGGTGTCTTACCCTCATGGTGGCCGGTCCTTAGGTGATACCAATTGGCAAACTTTTGCTTGATGATGCATCACACATAGCCAAGTAAGCAAAGCTACTTTGCCTACTAAGCAAAGCTAGGTTATGAGGTGTCAAGTTCTCAAAGCAACACCTATTTCCATATTTGCCTACACGTCCTTAAGAGTACAAAATTCACTTTTATACTACATGAGGTGGCCGGCCATGATGTGTCAAGTGAAGGACTTATTAGTTGAATCATAAACAAAGCCAACAAGACAAAATTAAAGTGCTTAGTCATTAAACCTATGGCATGATGTGTCAAATTTTAATGACACTCAAATTTTCATAAATTGCAAATACATCCTTAAGAGCAAAAATACTTGCTTATAAATCATGATGTGGCCGGTTCTAGTAAGTCCATGTGGAAGAACATGGTTGGTCAAATTTGAGTCATCCAACCCTAACTTCTTTTCTTGGTTTCCAACTAGGTTAACTAAACTTTGTAATTGATCATTGGCTTAGTTGCACTTGGAAACTTAACTAGAAAAATTCATAGTTCCAAAAATTTACATATTTATCTATAATCCCACAATTTTCTCAAAATTGCACATTGGCCCCTAAAGGCAAAATTTTTGCACTTTAGTCCTTATGAGGTGGCCGGCTAAAATGAAGCTACTAGACATTCTATTCTTGCTTAATCATCCTTTTAAAGACTTTCTTAATTTCTAAAAATGAATTTTTCTTAAAATTGCATATTGACCCTTAATCATAAAATATTTACATTTTGGTCCCTACGAGGTGACCGGCTGTGATGGTGACACTTGTCATCTTATCAAAGACGAGGTGTCATCTTATTCATATCTTAAATTATTTTGGTCAAACCTTGACCGTCATAATTTGTGAACCCTAAAAAAGGTTTCAAACTTGCGTAAGTAAATTATCGAATCTTTTAACAAAGAATTCAATAATATTTTTGATAAAACAAATCAAACATATCACATAAACATACGTAACGCAAACTTTGATTCCTAACAAGAGCAATCATAAATTTGTAAAGAGGTTGGTTATTACACATTTATACAGTTCATGAGTTAAACTGGTCATACTTAAGCCAGAATAAAAATATAAATTATGATTCTGCCTTTTTACCATAAGGCCTCGTTCTAGACATAATAAACTTATTATCGGGTCTCATAACTAATTAAACGAGAACTCACACATATACTGATAATAAAATTATGAATTTTACATTAATATTCATAATTTTCATGAAACATCACATAAACACATAGTACGGACTTAAATTCCTTTATATGTAAGGAAATCACGAGTCCGTAAGAATTCGATTATTACAATACCCAGGGTTACAAATAATAACCTAATAAGATGCTATTTACTATTTAAGTATGATTGGGCCTTGTACCAAAGGTTGCATCTAGAAATCAAACAAGATACTGTTTGATTGTAATTGGGTCATGTGTTGGAAAAATCGGATCCGTCATTAGAGTTACAGCGCAGCGGAAGTTTTAAAATTTTTATGCCGATTCAGAAAAGAAGCTCATGATGTATATAACAATAAATTAAATACATGATCAAACGTACCTTGTTTCTCAGATTCTGGAATTGCTAGAGCGTCGACCAACGTGTCTTCTCTACTATTCTCGAGTCCCCACGTCTCAGAGTGTGTGTGGGCACACGTGTTATGAATCCAAGCGACCGGTAATTCTTCCGAAGTCTAGATCCCACCTTCTTAATTCCGATGTACCTTGTTGAGAATTCGATCCGGGTTCATTTTTCAAAACAACAAAACAGAAACCGGTTAATCTTCTATGAAATATATCACTCGGCTTAACCTTCCTCACAGTTTTGATTCAATGAAAATTTCCTCTTTTTCTCACGCCCAAAAAGGACGAATTTCTCAAGCCCGAAAAACCTAGTTTTTTGTTTTTCTCTCTCCCAAAAAAAAAAATTTCCACCTATTGTGTATGATGATAGTTAGTTTTTTCAAGAACCCCTAGCCTTTATATAATACTCCAATCCGTTTTCAAAAATATCTCCTACTTGAAAAATAATTAATAATTATTTTTCTGGATAATCTTTTGAACTAAAGGATCATTCAAATTTCGGGCTAGGTTCTTTAAATCTTATGGACCGTTTTTTGCTTGGAGAATCTTCAAAAAATTCGTGCTCCCCCTTATGTGTATATTGATTGGTGGTTCAAATTTAAACCGAGAATCTAGACTAGTCAAAAAGTCCTAATCCTATCTTGATTCAAACTCCTTTTAAACCTTTGAATTTAAATAAGATTTTTTTATTTGAATTTAAATAAATATTTTCCACAAACAATATCCATATTTAATTAATTTAAATAAATGGAATATTTTAGATTTCCTTTCCACCAAAAAAAATGTGCACCATTCTTTAAGAAAAGAAAATCTATCAAATAGGCTCCATTATTTAAATCAATTAATAATTTAATGTTTGTAATATATTTAAACAATTTTGAAACAAAATTTTCTTCCCTCCAACCACTAAAATTCGTGCACCATAGATTAGGAGAGAAAAATTTTGTTTTCAAAACCTAAATAATTCAAATACAATCTTATTTTCAAAATTCAATTAAGCAAAATAATTAATAAATAATTATTTTGTTTGCAACCAATCATATGTTGACAAATCACATTATTTGTCTACATTAATTTCACATGTCCAATTCTTTCGGGATTGCATGTTAGAGAGTATCATGTTTTAATAGACATTAATAAATTCCCATTTAATTTACCGATCTTATTAGGAAAAAATCCCGAGACGCTTCGTGGAACTATATGAGCTAGTAGAGGGACCCGATGGAAATATGTAAAGAGGCTCCTATAATTGTGAAAAATTAATCCCGGATTAATTATTCATCAATTATCAACTTCAGGACTATTCCACTAAAAGTCTGAAGCCGAACTCCCGTTTACATACCGTATTACGAAAGCTCTCAAACGCAGTGCTTCTTCCATGATTTATTAATCGCTTGCTTAATCCCCATATGTTATCCATGATTGAATTAAGTACTTTTCCGTTTTACCTTTTCAATCATTTTAACTTAAAGTTCCATTATTCTCTATTGAAAGAACCACCAATTGTAAAACCATACAATTGGTAAACCATCAGAGAACACAAAATAAACCGATGGCCAAGATCTTGTTATATTATCTTTCAATCCCCGAATAATGCCTTTAAGTAGATAACATGTACTATCATTAAGATAGCTATGGATTCCATATCTATGAATCTTGATTTCTCCATCCATAAGTCATGCACCCAAAATACAAGTATATTGACCATGAATTAACAGTGTCTCACCTGTAGTGCATTAAAGTACATAAGTCATGGATACGAACTCAAGTAATAATTTCAGGATTAAGATAAATGTAGGATGATAATCAAAGCGTCATTGATTCTTATAAACGAAATTATTAAACCGAATCAATTAACACTTTAGGTCCAGTCCAATGTCATACCTCAATACTGGTAAACATTAAAGTTTCTACTTAGAACTAATATGATGGTCAAGACAAACCATCCCTCCAAGGAAGTAGACAACCTTTACAATTTATCATAAATAAGATCCCCAAATCTTATTCCATCGATTGCGGACCATTTATTTAGACTGTTATCAAATTACCATGTCTTCTATGTATACCCCGTATACATATGGTAATCCGATATACTACCAACAGCCTAGTAGTATTTTATATTTGCTCAAAATAATCATACAATCAACAAATGAAAGTAAATAGGACACAACTTATTAAACATAAATAACCTCTTTTTATTAATATCAAAATGTCATATTTATAGAAAATCCCTAATATTGATTTTCTATCCTTAGGGCACATATAGATCCCAACAATCTCCCACTTGCCCTAAGCGAGTAAATGTGACATATTACACATGCCCATGCCTTCGACGTGTTTTTCGAATCTTCTGGCCACAAAAGTCTTCGTGAACGGGTCGGCAATATTGTCCTCTAATGCGATTTTGCAACCGTCACATTTCCACTCTCAACAAAGCCTCTGATAATGTGATATTTTATGTCAATGTGCTTACTCCTCTTATGATGCCTAGGATCCTTGGTATTAGCTACTGCTGCACTGTTGTCACAGTAGAGCACCATAGCTTTATCCATACCAGGAACGACCTCAAGGTCACCAAGGAACCTGCGTAACCATACCGCTTCCTTTGATGCCTCACTGGCTGTCACATACTCGGCTTCCATGGTCGAGTCATCAATGCAAGATTGCTTAATACTCCTCCACACAATGGCACCACCACCAAGTTTTAAAACAGATCCTGAAGTCGATTTCCTTGAATCCTGATCTGATTGAAAATCAGAATCTGTGTATCCTCTAGGAACAAGGTCCTGACCGGAATACACTAGCATATAGTCCCTCATTTTCCATAGATACTTGAGTATATGCTTGACCGCAGCCCAATGGTTCGGTCCCGGATTCAACTGATATCGACTTACCATACCAACCGCAAAACAAATGTCAGGCGTAGTGCATAACATAGCGTACATAAGACTACCTACTGCTGGTGCATAAGGTACATTTTTCATACGCTCCCTTTCCTCCGATGTCTTGGGACAGTTATCTCAGAACGCTTGATTTCCATTCTAAAAGGTTGGGCACCTTTCTTGGAATCTTTCATAGAAAACCTCTCAAGTACTTTATCATGTATGAAGCTTGAGAGAGTGCTATCGTTTTGTTCTTTCTATCTCTTAAGAGTTGAATACCAAGAACATAACTAGCCTCTCCTAAGTCCTTCATGTCAAACTGTTTGGCTAACCAAACTTTAACATATGATAATGTTGCCATATCGTTTCCAATAAGCAATATATCATCCACATAAAGTACAAAGAAAACCACTTTCTCGTTTTTGATACATTTATAAACACATGGTTCATCAATGTTTTGTTCAAATCCATAGGTTTTGATCGCTTGATCAAACCTAATATTCCAAGAACGAAATGCTTTCTTTAATCCATAAATGGATTTAAGCAACTTACATACCTTGTCTTCTTGGCCTTTTTCCTTGAACCCGTCTGGTTGTATCATATAGATATCTTCTTCAAGAGAGCCATTCAAGAAAGCTATCTTGCCATCCATTTGCCAAATCTCAGAATCAAGAGCAGCCACAATGGATAAAAGAATGCGGATTGACTTGAGCATTGCTACAAGCGAGAAGGTTTCAACATAGTCGATTCCTTCTTTCTGCGTATAGCCCTTCGCTACAAGTCTTGTCTTAAAAGTTTCCACTTTCCCATCCACACCTCTCTTCCTCTTATATACCCACTTACACCCAATCGATTTTATGTCTTGGGATAAGTCTACAAGTTTCCAGACCTCGTTGGAATCCATAGATTCCATCTCGGTGTTCATAACCTTTTGCCAAAGACTAGAATCAACATCCTCCATAGCTTCCTTGTACGTAGCCGAATCATCAACATGTTCTATGGATTCTACTACAAAAACTTCACCATTGAACATGTACCTTTCAGGTTCCCTGATAATCCTCCCACTACGACGAAGCTCCCATGGTTGTTGATTCTTTAGCGGTTTTTTCCACATGGTTTTCTGTGACTTTAGGAATATCCAAACCCGAAGTCCTCCCCTCAAGTACTACTTTGCTACGAGGTTTAAAGTCTTCCATGTAACTTTCCTCCAGGAATGTTGCATGTGTAGAAACAAAGATTTTATTTTGCCAATCTGGATTCTGGACCGGGAAGAAAAAGTTCTAAGAAACAAGATCATTTCTATGGTTAAAGTGTTATGGCGAAATCATAAGATTGAAGAAGCAACATGAGAATTAGAAAAGGATATGAGAAAGAACTACCCCAGCTTGTTTTAATTTTCGGAGACGAAAATTTTTAAGGGGGGTAGATTGTAATGATCTACGTTTTATGAAACTACGATTTCCTTTTTAAAGGAATTCACGATGTACTATGTAAGTATTTATGAAATGCCTGATCTGATTTTTATCAAATTTTATGTGAGTCCTTATAACTTTATAAGACGCAATAATAAATTGCATAGTCAAGTATAAGACCTTTGAGTAAAAAGGTAGAATGAAATCTATGATTTTATGTTCGTCAAAGTTTGACCAAGAAAAGTCAATGGTATGTATATGACGGTACTGTAATATAGCAAGCAGTATAGGAATTAAACTGTGAAAAACCGCCATCACAGATAAAATAGTAAGAATAAGGTTCAAAACCACTATAGAAAAATCAAGCACATTATATAGAATAATAAGGGCTAGGTAGCTTTAAGTCGTAAGAAAAATTTATACGCGGTCTATTAATACGCAGATGAATTTTGGACTGTAATCCATAATGACAATACTGTTTTTCGAGAAAGCAGTATTTGAAATATTTAAATTAGTATGAAAATGGGTATTTTGAGAGGAAAGTCAAACAAGGTCCAAGAAGGGGGACACCTCACCCTTTGGATAATTACCTAAATTATGGAATTATGGAAATAAAAAAAAAAATGGTGACTTGGCCTCCAAGACTCTTGAATGGCCGGCCACCTTGAGGTCCTTTGGGCAAATATTTTGCTTATAAGGGCTAATATGCAATTTTGAGAATAAAAATAAATAAATCTCAAAAAGAAATTAATTTTCACCTATAAATAGGGGGGGCTTTTTGGCTCATTTTGTGTCACCTTACCAAAACTCGTGCCAATTTTCTCCTCACCCATTAGCAGCCGAAACTCAAGAGAGGAAAAGAGAGAGAGAGAGAGAGAGAGAGAAGCTAAGGTCGGATTTTTGGAGGAATCCAAAGTAAGAAAAAAAGTTGATTCCAAGCTTAGAATCCAATCTCCAAGCTTGAATGTATTTTCTTTAAAAACCTTTAAGCTATTCAATTGAGTGATTGGTTCAAGGTTTATGTGTATTTTATGTGGGTATGTAAGAGCATAAGCTCATTGTAATTCTTGTGTAATAGTTTAGAGTTGTGCTTGATTAGGGTGGTGGTTTTGATTTATGATTTTGTGTATGGTTATGATTTCAATTGCTAGAATATGTATGGTACGTATGAATGCTCAATAAGTGTTTGTAGTATGTCCCTACACACCCAAGAAGATGTATGTAATGTATGACTATGTGATATTGATGTATGATCCAAGGAGGGTTTGAATTTAACCCTAAAACCCTAATTTGGTATTGTATATCATATGGGTTTGTATGAATAATGTTATGAATGAAAATGAATACATGGCTATGAAAACAGTACATAATACGCTGCATGTTGATGTACGCTCATGGTTTTAACCGTTTAAGGTAGTGTGTGTATAAATTTACTCAAGAAACAACTAAAAGAAAATCTGCCAGTCTCGGGTCAAGACTGAGCAGCATTCTGGAAACAGTATTTTGAGGCCTTTAGAGGCCGAATTGGAGGAAAATTAAGACTGTAAAGTTGTAGGAAATGGAAAATCCAAGGGGGCAGCGTAGACGGTTTTTAAAATAATGCTCCAAAGGCCTCTGTTTTTATTAAAATCCGAAACTGGTCATGCCCAGATCCTGTGCATGGCCAGGCAGATTCAACGGGGAAAAAGAAAATGTTAGAGGCAGAACTGAGTCTTGGGTAAAGAACAAATGTTGTAGGATTTCTTAAGGTCTAAAAGTTTTCCGAAGAAAAGTTTTTCAAATTCAAAACGGATTCTAGGATATAACTGATTCTGTAAACTGTGTAGAAATAGGAAATTCCTGCGCATGATTTTCAAAACAGTATAGGAACAGGAAATTCCTGTGCAAACACTGGTAGTGGGATTAATAGGATTGTTTCCAGCATTTTTCTTTAAACTTAGACAGTTTTATAAAAACAGTTTATTTAATGGTTAATTAACCTAAGTCTAGTGAAGAAACAAGGAAAATGAATGAACTGGACTAAGTTATGAGGTAGCCTTAGTAAGACGAATGGTCATCGGATTAGTTACTAACTTCTATTTGGATTAAAATCATTTTTGAATATAGTAACAAGATGATGACCATTAGTAACCAGATAGGTTACTAAGTTATTAGGTTGGGCCTAAAGCCCAAGGTTACATATAGTAACCTAATAAGAAATAATTTGCAATTTGGACCTTAGTAACCCAATAGGATTTTGATCCAATTACGATTTGGGCTTGCACCAAGGGTTACCCGGGGTAACCTAATGAAATACTCTATATATATGTATTTAGGGCTTTAAACCCAAAGTCTAATACATATAATCAAAGAAGACATTGTTTCATATGGGTCTTGTGCTCTAGGGTTACACATAGTAATCCAATAAGTTATCATGATAATGTGTGTGTGGAGGGGACATACGACTAGGATTACTAAGTAATGCTAGTTAAGGATACTAGCTTTAAATGCAGTAATTTATGGCACGATAAGATGACCTTTATCTTACGTCCTTTTGAAAATAGGGAAGTAACTTGTTGCAACCTAGTTTGAAGCAACAAAACGCAGGACGTAGCCAACCAGTAAGTACAACTCCGCCTACAACATAGGCAAATTGTGTTGCTACTTGCATGTTTTGTTTAAAGCTTATGCAGTTATGTGATGTATATAATTTATGTTTTAGTATTATGGCATCATGAAGCATGCTCACCAATGATAAGTCATTTGGTAAGAATGCAAACCCAGTTTCAAGTGTAAAACTGTTTTAAAAGACTGTTTTCAAGAATGAAAACTATTCATAAGAAGTTATGTTCAAGAACAAGCTAAGAACAAGTTTTTAAGTATGTGGCAAGCAAGTTGCCTTGTGTCGTACCAACCAGCTCATAGGTCGGGTTTAGTCCATGGTTTGAGTTGGACTGGGCTGGCCGCCCTAACCACTCCATGGCAGCGCACCACGGTACGTACACTTATGTTATGTTAAGTAAAGGGCCCAAAGATAAGATAACATAAGAAAGCATAATAAAACATAATTGGTTCATGCATTGCTTTATTAAGTTATGTTATGCGGATTTATAGTTGTACTTGCTGAGCGAAAGCTCACAACTTACGTCTATACTGTAGGTAAGCAACCTATCGGTAATTCTTGATGCAAGACAGTGGAGCTTGGCATGGTGAGATGTGAAACGTGAGATGGAAACTGCTACGCGATTCGCTTTAAGATATTTGTATTTATTATGCTATAAGTTTGATACTTATGTACTTCATTAAAAATATGTACATTTGTAATTATGTAAGTATGTGATAAGTTAAAGCTTCCAGTGTAAAAAAAAATGCTATGTTTCCGCTTGTAAAGTAAGATAAGTATTGTAAAGTGAGATATGTAAGTATGTAAAGTAAGATAAGTATGGTAACGGCCTACGTAAGATGGGTCATTACAGAGTTGGTATCAGAGCGGGTTTCCTGCCTTCTAGTTTCACAACCTGCCTGCCAGCGCCACAGTCATTGTAAGTAGAATTTAATTTTTATGCATTAGTACTTATTATGTAAATATGATATGGTAGATTATACGATATGGATCCGAGGCGAGTAGACGACAATCGTGATACTGCGTATACGTTTTATAGGATGCAGCCCCTGGTATTCGATGGGACTCGTCTGACAGTGACATTAGCAGCATGGTTATATGATATGTAGATGATTTTTCGGATATGCCATATAGAGGCACACCTTCAGGTCCCGTTAGCCAGCCGATGTCTGGCAAGGGATGCTAGATTATGGTGGATGACCATAGGGGAGTGGGCTATGCCGGGAGAGTCGTGGGCCAATTTTCGTGCTCTTATCATTGCTCGTTACAGGCCTGCGCCAGATGAGGACGCCGACATACCGTACCGTGATATCTACAACGATATGTACCTCGGGCGATATCTTGGATATGCTGCGGACTGGCGTGCCTATGCAAACAAGTCAATGAGCCACTATTGTAGGAGATTCCAGGAGGCAATGCTACCTTACATTCCGCAAGACTTGGGTGATCCGGAGCTACAAGCATTGCACCTTCTTAGGGAAGGGTTACCTTCTGAGATTAAGATATTTGTTCCAATGCCTATGGCAAGAGTGACAGTGGGAACCATGATACATGATATCATGGAGGCTAAGTTAATAGCCCAAATACTCCAAGCAAATGCGCTCATGCAAGACATCATAGAAGTACCTATGGATGATGCTAGCATTCCTGAGCCATTATTTGAGGGAGGTCCTGTTATGTTCGAGGACCCTATCCCCGCTGTCCCACTGTAGGAGATCCTGCCACAGGAGGCTGAGGCCGACGTAGATATAAATGAAGCGGACCCCGCAAATTTCATGGCCGCTCCCGAGGATCAACCTGAACATCCTCCAGTAATCATCATCGACAGTGATGATGATGAAGAAGACGTTGAGGAGGAGGTTGAAGAAGAATAGGAAGAACAAGAACAAGGATTATGGGAAGTGGATGTAGGAGACTTGGAGGATGACCCGGAGGAGATACTATTTGATGATGGAGATTGGGATGTAGACTCCGACGCTTCCTCCGTTATTACGCTCGAGCAGATAGATTAGACATAGGATTGACTTTTATTATTCTTTTTGACTTTAGGCTTGTACATGTGTATAATGGTAAAGTGGTAGCCACTTCCATCTTAAGCCTTGACCATGTATGTAAAGTAAATACAATGTAATAAATATGTACATGTTACTATGTAAGTATGATGTACTTTTTGTAAGCATACAAAAAGATAAGTTCAAAGTATGAAATGCATATGATGATGTTATGATATGATGATCAAGAATTATGTATGATAAGTTTATGACAAAGATACGATATGATACGATGATGATATGTTATGATATGATAAGTATGATGGAATTATAACATGATAAGTATAATAGTATTATGATATAATATTTTTTAGATATGATATGATAAGTTATAAATGAAAGAAAGGATATTATAAGTATGATAATATCTTTTCTTAAATAGGAAGTAGAAGATGGTACGTACCCGTACAAGAGCGAACCAAAATCCGCAAGAGTCAGATCTTGCAAATGTTGTGGCTACTCGACAATGACAATTGCAAGAACAGCAACAGGAGATGAATTAGCTCCGTGAATAAATAGCTCGTATGAATCAAGTACCCCTAGTAGCGGCCCAGGTACCGGAGGTTCACCAAGAGGTTCCACGGGATGCTGAAGTCCCGTTAGCACCTGCTGGGATACAAGTAAACCCACCGTTAGTTCGGGAAGACTTGTTGTATGAATGGTTTAGGCGGATGAAGGTGCCTAAGTTCGAGGGACCCTATAGCTGCGGATAATTGGTTGATTGATATCCAAGTAATTTTGGATTTCATGAGGCTTACGGAGCAAGAAAAAGTTCTATGTGCTTCCTTCGCACTTAAGAAGGATGCAAGACATTAGTGGATGACTGTTCAGATGCGTAGAGACGTTACGACTATGAGATGGCAGGATTTTGTTGCTGAATTCAGAACAATGTATTACAATAGAGAAATCCTTGCAGCTCAACAGGATGAGTTCACCAGCATGAGACAAGGATCAATGACAGTACTAGAAGCTGTTAAGAAATTTGAACAGCTAGCCCGTTTATGTCCAGAACTAGTACCAAATGAGACCAAAAAGGTAAGAAGGATGATGAAGATGTTCGGAACAGATATTGCCAAGCAGGTCAGTGCTGGTAGTAGCCTTTCAACCTTGGTATCTGATTGTATAAGTCGGGCCATAAGAGTTGAATACTGGATTAACCAGGACAAGGAAGCAAGGGCTTAATATTTTAAGACTAAGAAGGAAGAAAAGGCCGTGGCAAAGCAGCCACAGCCCCGACAGAATTCGGAGTCGTACTCAAAGGGGCAGACTAGTAACCCTAATCAAGGTTTCAAACAGTTCGGGAGGAACAAAAGGAAAGGAAATGTTGAGAATCAGGGTCAACAGAGGAATTACCCTCAAAAGAGGAACAACAGAGGAAATGAGGGTAATAATAATGACTACCCAGTATGCGCACAATGTGGAAAGAAACATCTAGGCGAATGTAGATTGGGGTCGAATGCTTGCTACCTTTGTGGCAAAGAAGGCCACTATGCCAGAAATTGCATTCTGAATAGTCAGAATCAGAATCCCCAGTTTCCAAACAGAAACTCGGGCAGTCAGCTGCATGCAGCCCACGTAAAGGTCGAAGGCCCTTCGATCACACAAGCAAGGCTAGAGGCTCCTGAACCCCAAGCGAGGATTTATGCCTACACCAAGGGGGATGCCGAAGCTGGAACTTCTCACGTGGTAACAGGTCAGATTTCTGTCGCCACCCATGATGCAATTGTCCTATTTGATTCTGGTGTTACCCATTCATTTGTATCAATGGAGTTTGCACAGAAGTTAGGACCAGGAGTTAGTAGTCTAGAGCAATCAATTAGAATCTCCCTTCCGTCAAGAGAAATTCTTCTGTCTGACTGCTGGGTGCGAGGCATTTCAATAGTTATTTGTGGCATAGAATTGTATGTAGATTTTGTTGTGATTAAGCTTCAAGATTTCGATGTTATCTTAGGAATGGATTTCCTAAGCAAGTACAATGCTATGATTGATTGTCGAAATCATTGTGTTACATTTAATCCTTATGGCGAGGAAGAGTTCAATTTCTATGGCCAGTCTCGGAGCTTAGCAACTAGGCTAGTCTCGACAATAAAAGCTTGAAAAATGTTAGCTAATGGATGTCAAGGATATTTAGCTAACATGGTGGACAAAGATCAAGAGGTGGAACTAACACCAGAAGATGTCCCCATTATAAGGGAATACGTGGATGTCTTTCCAAAGGACTTACCCGGACTTCCACCGGAACGGGAAATTTCCTTTGAGATAGAATTGTTGCAGGGAACCGCACCCATATCGAAAGCACCTTATCGTATAGCACCAGCTGAACTTAAGGAACTTCATGTGTAGTTACAAGAACTGCTCTACAAAGGATTTATCCGGCAAAGTCACTCTCCATGGGGAGCGCCAGTCTTGTTCATCAAGAAAAAGGTTGGATCATTGCGAATGTGCATCGATTATCGCGAGCTGAATAAGGTTACGATCAAGAACAAGTATCCCCTTCCAAGAATTGACGATCTCTTTGATCAGCTCAGGGGAGTGGTGGCATTTTCGAAAATCGATTTATGATCGGGATACCATCAGCTTAAGATTAAGGAATCAGATATTTCTAAGATGGCTTTTAGAACACGGTATGGGCATTATGAGTTTCTTGTCATGCCATTTGGATTGACTAATGCCCCAGCTACTTTTATAGACCTTATGAACCAGGTGTTCAAGGGGTATCTTGATAAGTTTGTTATCGCTTCATTGACGATATACTAATTTATTCAAGATCCAGAAAGGAGCACGAACAATACCTTAGATTGGTGTTGGAGACGTTAAGAAGAAATCAACTTTATGCCAAATTCACAAAGTGTGAATTTTGGTTAGATAAAGTTCATTTCTTAGGTTATGTGGTGTCAAAAGAAGGAATTTATGTCGATCCAGCTAAAATAGAGACAGTTAGTCAGTGGGCCGAACCAAGGAATGTTACGGAGATACGAAGTTTCCTTGGGTTAGCTGGATACTACCGATGCTTTGTCGAAGGTTTCTCCAAGATAGCTGTCCCTCTTACTGCCCTTACTAAAAAGGGAAAGAAATTTGAATGGACACAGAAGTGCGAAGAAGGATTCCAAGAGCTTAAGAAGAGGCTTACAAGTGCACCCGTATTAATAATTTCTGACGTGGATGAAGGGAATTTTGTAATTTATAGTGACGCCTCTAAAGGAAAGGTGGTTGCCTATGCCTCACGACAATTGAAGGATCATGAAAAGAACTATCCAACACATGACTTAGAGCTCGCAGCGGTAGTCTTCGCGCTAAAGATTTGAAGACATTACTTGTATGGGAATAGATGCGAAATCTATACCGACCATCAAAGTCTCAAGTATATCTATACTCAGAAAGAGCTCAATATAAGGCAGCGCAGATGGTTAGAACTTGTAAAGGACTACAATTGTGAGATCCTTTACCATCCTGGAAAGGCAACAGGGTAGCAGATGCTTTAAGTAAAAAATCAGCCGGTATGCTGATGTCTATTGAGACGCTGCCCAAGTCACTTCAAAAGGAAATTTCTGATTTTAGCATGGAAATGATAACTGGAAAATTATCTGTACTGACACTTCAGTCCGATCTCCTAGAATCCATTAAGTTGCATCAAAGGAAGGATTCCTTTTTGCTAAAGGTGCAACTTTTTGGAGGAAAGAATAAGGAATTCAAGACCTCTATGGATGGGGTAATTTATTTCAAGGAAAGGATTTGCATTCCTGACTTTGAATTTATTAAGAAACAATTATGTCAGAAGCGCATCTGACGCCATTTTCGGTACATCCCGGAACTTCCAAGATGTACAAGGATCTTAAGGAGAACTATTGGTGGCCAAATATGAAGAATGAGATCGCAGAATTCGTGTCCAAATTCCTAACTTGTCAGAAAGTTAAGGCTGAACACCATCAGCCAGGCGGAGATCTTCAAAAAATTGAGCTTCCTAAGTGGAAACGGGAGCAAATTACGATGGATTTTGTAGTAGGATTACCCAGGACTGCAAGTGGGAATGATACGATTTGGGTTATTGTCGATAGACTAGCCAAATAAGCCCACTTTATTGCCATCAAAGCCATTTTTTCGGTAGAAAGGCTTGCCGAAATTTACGTAGCACAGATTATTAAGCTGCATGGAGTGCCAAATCGATCATTTCGGATCATGATGGACGTTTCACCTCTCAATTTTGGTTAAGTGTTCATAATGCAATGGGGTCGAAGCTGAAGTTTAGTACAGCTTTTCACCCCTAAACTGATGGCCAGATAGAACGAACCATCTAAACACTAAAAGATATGTTTAGATCTTGTGCTTTGGATTTCAAAGGAAGCTGGGATCAGAAGCTACCTTTGATCAAATTTTCTTGTAATAATAGTTATCACGCCTCAATTGGTATGGCTCCATTTGAAGCGTTGTTTGGAAGAAAATGTTGATCCCCTATAATGCAAGAAGTTGGGCAGAAAACAGCTTCAAACCACAGATTTCATCAAGAAAACCTTTGAGGACATCAAGTTGATCAAACAGAGACTCGACGTAGCTTTTAGTCGACAGAAAAGTTATGCCGACAAACCTCGAAGGCCCTTAGAGTTCCAAGTTGGATATTCAATCTTCATTAAGATTGCTCCTATGAAGGGAATAATGAGGTTTGGTAAAAAGGGGAAGCTTAGCCTAAGATATACCGGACCATTTGAAATCCTGGAAAGGATTGGAAAAGTAGCCTATAAGCTTGCCTTGCCACCAGAATTGGCTTCTGTGCATGATGTATTCCATGTTTCAATGTTAAAGAAATATGTACCTGACCCTTCCCATGTGCTAAGACAAGAACCAGTTGAAGTCCAAACTGACTTGACATATGAAGAAAAGCCAGTCTGGATTATGGACCGGGAAGAAAAAGTTCTAAGAAACAAGACCATTCCTATGGTTAAAGTGTTATGGCGAAATCATAAGATTGAAGAAGCAACATGGGAATTAGAAAAGGATATGAGAAAAAACTATCCCAGCTTATTTTAATTTTCGAGGACGAAAATTTTTGAGGGGGGTAGATTGTAATGATCTACGTTTTATGAAACTACGATTTCCTTTTTAAAGGAATTCACGATGTACTATGTAAGTATTTATGAAATGCCTGATCTGATTTTTATCAGATTTTATGTGAGTCCTTATAACGACGCAATAATAAATTGCATAGTCAAGTATAAGACCTTTGAGTAAAAAGGTAGAATGAAATCTATGATTTTATGTTGGTCAAAGTTTGACCAAGAAAAGTCAAAGGTATGGATATGACGGTACTGTAATATAGCAAGCAGTATAGGAATTAAACTGTGAAAAACCGCCATCACAGATAAAATAGTAAGAATAAAGTTCAAAACCACTATAGAAAAATCAAGCACATTATATAGAACAATAAGGGCCAGGTAGCTTTAAGTCGTAAGAAAAATTTATACGCGGTCCATTAATACGCAGATGAATTTTGGACTGTAGTCCATAATGACAATACTATTTTTAGAGAAAGCAGTATTTGAAAATATCTAAATTAGTATGAAAATGGCTGCATTTTGAGAGGAAAGTCAAACAAGGTCCAAGAGGGGGGACACCTCACCCTTTGGATAATTACCTAAATTATGGAATTATGGAAATAAAAAAAAATGGTGACTTGGCCTCCAAGACTCTAGAATGGCCGGCCACCTTGAGGTCCTTTGGGCAAATATTTTGCTCATAAGGGCTAATATGCAATTTTGAGAATAAAAATAAATAAATCCCAAAAAGAAATTAATTTTCACCTATAAATAGGGGGGGCTTTTTGGCACATTTTGTGTCACCTTACCAAAACTCTTGCCAATTTTCTCCTCACCCATTAGCAGCCAAAACTCAAGAGAGGAAAAGAGAGAGAGAGAGAGAGAGAAGCTAAGGTCGGATTTTTGGAGGAATCCAAAGTAAGAACAAAAGTTGATTCCAAGCCTAGAATCCAATCTCCAAGTTTGAATGTATTTTCTTTAAAAACCTTTAAGCTATTCAATTGAGTGATTGGTTCAAGGTTTATGTGTATTTTATGTGGGTATGTAAGAGCATAAGCTCATTGTAATTCTTACGTAATAGTTTAGAGTTGTGCTTGATTAGGGTGATGGTTTTGATTTATGATTTTGTGTATGGTTATGATTTCAATTGCTAGAGTATGTATGGTATGTATGAATGCTCAATAAGTGTTTGTAGTATGTCCCCACACACCCAAGAAGATGTATGTAATGTATGACTATGTGATATTGATGTATGATCCAAGTAGGGTTCGAATTTAACCCTAAAACCCTAATTTGATATTGTATACCACATGGGTTTGTGTGAATAATGTTATGAATGAAAATGAATGCATGGCTATGAAAACAGTACGTAATACGCTGCATGTTGATGTAGGCTCACGGTTTTAACCGTTTGAGGTAGTGTGTGCATAAATTTAAGTAAGAAACAACTAAAAGAAAATCTGCCTGTCTCGGGTCAAGACTGAGCAGCATTCTGGAAACAGTATTTTGAGGCCTTTAGAGGCCGAATTTGAGGAAAGTTATGACTACAAATTTGTAGGAAATAGAAAATCCTAGGTGGCCGCATGGACGGTTTTTAAAAATAAAGCTCCAAAGGCCTTTGTTTTTATAAAAATCCGAACCTGGTCATGCCCAGACCCTGTGCATGGCCAGGAAGATTCAATGGGAAAAAAGAAAATGTTAGAGGCAGAACTGGGTCTTGGGTAAAAACAAAAGTTGTAGGATTTCTTATGATCTAAAAGTTTGCTGAAGAAAATTTTTTCAAATTCAAAACGGATTCTAAGATATAACTGATTCTGGAAACTATGCAGAAATAGAAAATTCTTGCGCAGGATTTTCAAAACAGTACAGGAACAGGAAATTCCTGTGCAAACACTGATAGTGGGATTAATAGGACTGTTTCCAGCATTTTTCTTCAGACTTAGACAGTTTTATAAAAACAGTTTATTTAATGGTTAATTAACCTAAGTCTAGTGAAGAAACAAGGAAAATGAATGAACAAGACTAAGTTATGAGGTAGCCTTAGTAAGACGAATGGTCATCGGATTAGTTACTAACTTCTATTCGGATTAAAATCATTTTTGAATATAGTAACAAGATGATGACCATTAGTAACCGGATAGGTAACTAAGTTATTAGGTTGGGCCTAAAGCCCAAGGTTACAAATACTAACCTAATAAGAAATAATTTGCAAATTGGGCCTTAGTAACCCAATAGGATTTTGATCCAATTATGATTTGGGCTTGCACCAAGGGTTACCCGGTGTAACCTAATGAAATACTCTATATATATGTATATAGGGCTTTAAACCCAAAGTCTAATACATATAATCAAACAAGACATTGTTTGATATGGGTCTTGTGCTCTAGGGTTACACATAGTAACCCAATAAGTTATCATGATAATGTGTGTGTGGAGGGGACATACGACTAGGATTACTAAGTAATGCTAGTTAAGGATACTAGCTCTAAATGCAATAATTTATGGCACGATAAGATGACCCTTATCTTACGTCATTTTGAAAATAGGGAAGTAACCTATTGTTGCAACCTAGTTTGAAGCAACAAAACGCAGGACGTAGCCAACCAGTTAGTACAACTCCGCCTACAGCATAGGCAAATTATGTTGCTACTTGCATGTTTTGTTTAAAGCTTATGCAGTTATTTGATGTATATGATTTATGTTTTAGTATTATGGTATCATGAAGCATGCTCACCAATGATAAGTCATTTGGTAAGAATGAAAACCCAGTTTCAAGTGTGAAACTGTTTTAAAAGACTGTTTTCAAGAATGAAAACTGTTCATAAGAAGTTATGTTCAAGAACAAGCTAAGAACAAGTTTTTAAGTATGTGGCAAGCAAGTTGCCTTGTGTCATACCGACCCGCTCGTAGGTCGGGTTTGGTCCATGGTTTGAGTTGGACTGGGCTGGCCGCCCTAACCACTCCATGGCAGCGCGCCACGGTACGTACACTTATGTTATGTTAAGTAAGGGGTCTAAAGATAAGATAACATAAGAAAGCATAATGAAACATAATTGGTTCATGTATTGCTTTATAAAGTTATGTTATGCGGATTTATAGTTGTACTTGCTGAGCGAAAGCTCACGACTTACGTCTATACTGTAGGTAAGCAACCTATCGGCAATTCTTGATGCAAGACGGTGGAGCTTGGCATGGTGAGATGTGAAACGTGGGATGGAAATTACTACGCGATTCGCTTTAAGATATTTGTATATATTATGCTATAATTTTGATACTTATGTACTTCATTAAAAATATGTACATTTGTAATTATGTAAGTATGTGATAAGTTAAAGCTTCCAGTGTAAAAAAAAAAAAAAAAAAAAAAAAGAAACGCTATGTTTCCACTTGTAAAGTAAGATAAGTATTGTAAAGTAAGATATGTAAGTATGTAAAGTAAGATAAGTATTGTAACGGCCTACGTAAGACGGGTCATTACAGAACCCCTTTTTGCTTTTGCATAGACAGGTATTCTCGGCAAACCTTCTTGAAATGTCCTTTCTTCCCACAGTGAAAGCACTTAGCCTTTTTGGGATCCACCTTTCACTTCTTAGTCTTGGTAGACTTCTTAGAAGCAGATGCATTCACCGCAAGCTTGTTCCCCATGTTCTTCCCCTTTTCCTTCTTCCTTTTGTGATTAGGAGCAGGCGAACTAGGTTCAGCCACATTTGCCTCAACCTTAGATCCAGAACCCTTAAAAATGTTCTCAAAGGCTTGCAACTCTTTCATCAATTCCGTTAAAGACATCTCATTCCAATTAAAGTTGTAGGATGCCTGAAACAAATCGAAATCCTTGGATAAGGTTTGGAAAATCATGACCAATTGAGTTGCAGAATCGATCTCAGCCCCATTAGCCTGAGATTCAGACAAATAAGCCATGACTTTCATCATGTGCTCCTTGATGGGAGCTCCACCCTTCTGCCTGCAGTTCATGAGACTTTTGATGGCATCGGTCTTAGCCTGGATAGTTTGTTCACCAAACATTTCCTCCAGGTTATCCATGATCTGCCTAGCATTTTGATGTTCCTCATGTTGTTTCTGGAGCACGTTAGACATGCTCGCCCGAATATAGCACATAACACTTAGGTTGGAATTGTCCCAGCACTCAAGCGCTACAAATTCCATATCAGGAGCATCGATCGCAGGCGTAGGTGGTCGAGGTTGGGTTAGGACAAAACTATGTTTCTCAAAGTTTAGGACGATAAGCAAGTTCCTTTTCTAGTCATTAAAATTCTCACCGGTTAATTTGTTTTGCATAAGTATCATAGATAATGGGCTCAACATTTTGATCTATAATAAGTATAAGCAAACATTCTTTTTTTGTTTACAAAATTTAGTTTTGTAATGAAACAAAAAGATCTATATGCAATCTAAATGTTTATGTGTAAAACCCTTAAAACACATACCTTACAATGGTAATTCCTAGCTTCTGCTTTCCAAGCTACTGAGGGGTAGTCATAGAAGAACTAGCCAAGAACATGGATCCCTTCCGATTAATACATATTCATCCATGGAGCAAAGTCCATTAAATATATATTTACTATCGTTTATTTGGCCACTACTTTACATAACATAGCCTCGAGGGAGGGTTAATAAATAAAGTAGCATGAGTGTTTGACCTTCGTTTCCAATTTAGAATCTATATTTTACATCCGCCACCGAGGGGTGATCTAAACCTAAAATATGCCCAAAATTGTTATCCTTTCAGAAATCCAAATCAGTGTGCGCTCTAGGTAAGATACCTATCCGAAGGGAATTCCCGGATCAAAACCAAGTAGTAGGCACTACCATGCGTAACTGTTGGACCAACGATGGAGGCCGTAGGTCTTAGTGTGTAAAACCTTCTCCCACTCAATCTTTTAAATTAGGGTTTTTGTTTTTCATGCATAAACAATATTTAGTGAGTGGCACTCCCTAGTCTATATGATATGTTATCAATACATCACGAAATTGTATAACATATTCATCTAGCAACACATCATCCATGGTTTGCAAAATATGTAAATAGTCGTGAATCATGATTCCATCTTAGAGAAAATAAAATTGCAAAATTTACAAAAAATAACCGAAACATATATCGGCCTTCTTTTTTAGATCCATGCCTTGTATCCTTCTTTAATGTGTCTTCATTCTCCAATGTCACATCTTTTTAAATTTATATTTCAAAAAAGAAGATTACATGTGATTTTTAATTTTAATCAAAATATCAAAATATCAAAATTTAAATAAAAATCCGGTTTTTTTAAATCTTAAAATTCAAAAAATTTCAAATTTCCAAATTTCAAATTTAAATCACAAAATTTTAAAATTCATAATAATATCCATTAAATTTAAATTTAAATTTTTAATTTTGATTTCCAAATTATCAAGATTACATATCATTGGAAAATTAAATTTTCAAAATGATTCTATGTGATTTTTTTTTTATTTTATTAAAAAAAACCTTTTTGTTTAAATTGAATTAAAATATCGAACTTTCAAAAAATCACATCCTTTGAAAATTTCCATACCTTTGTTTTTCTTCAATCTCCTTGATTTCATCATAGTCCGAATTTACAAAAAATTTCTATGCCGTTTCCGGCTTACAAAAATTCTAAGAATTGAAAGAACGGTTTAGCAGTGATAATAGACCGCATCTATTACACTTGAAAAACCTAGATACAAATTCTAACCTCTATGAAATGATAACCGGCAAAATTGAACAAGCATCATATATTAAAAAATATATAAAACATTCAATCATCCATACATCCATTCATAATATATTTAACATACACAAAATAAAACCTAGAGTGCCAACTCTCTAAAATATTTCATTAATGCAGAGACAAATTTATTCGATCAAATAATTTATGTTATATACATGATCATGAGTTGGCTCTGATATAAATTGTTGGAAAAATCGGATCCGTGATCAGAGTTATGGCGCAGCGGAAGTTTTAAAATTTTTATGCCGATTCAGAAAAGAAGCTCATGATGTATATAACAATAAATTAAATACATGATCAAACGTACCTTGTTTCTCATATTCCGGAATTGCTAGAGCGCCGACCAACGTGTCTTCTCTACTATTCTCGAGTCCCCACGTCTCAGAGTGTGTGTGGGCACACTATGAATCCAAGCGACCGGTAATTCTTTCGAAGTCTAGATCCCACCTTCTCAATTCCGATGTACGTCGTTGAGAATTCGATCCGGGTTCGTTCGTCAAAACTACAAAATAGGAACCGGTTAACCTTCTATGAAAAATATCACTCGGCTTAACCTTCCTCACAGTTTTGATTCAATGAAAATTTCTCTCTTTTTCTCACACCCAAAAAGGACGAATTTCTCAAGCCCGAAAAACATAGTTTTTTGTTTTTCTCTCTCCAAAAAAAATGTCCACCTATTGTGTATGATGATAGTTAGTTTTTTCAAGAACCCCTAGCCTTTATATAATACTCCAATCATTTTTCAAAAATATCTCCTACTTGAAAAATAATTAATAATTATTTTTCTGGATAATCTTTTGGACCAAAGGATCATTCAAATTTCGGGCTAGGTTCTTTAAACCTTATGGACGGTTTTTTGCTTGGAGAATCTTCAAAAAATTCATGCTCCCCCTTATGTGTATATTGATTAGTGATTCAAATTTAAATCAAGAATCTAGACTAGTCAAAAAGTCCTAATCCTATCTTGATTCAAACTCCTTTTAAACCTTTGAATTTAAATAAGATTTTCTTATTTGAATTTAAATAAATATTTTCCACAAACAATATCCATATTTAATTAATTTAAATAAATGGAATATTTTAGATTTCCTTTCCACAAAAAAAAATGTGCACCATTCTTTAAGAAAAGAAAATCTATCAAATAAGCTCTATTATTTAAATCAATTAATAATTTAATGTTTGTAATATATTTAAACAATTTTGAAACAAAATTTTCTTCCCTCCAACAACTAAAATTCGTGCACCATAGATTAGGAGAGAAAAATTTTGTTTTCAAAACCTAAATAATTCAAACACAATCTTATTTTCAAAATTCAATTAACCAAAATAATTAACAAATAATTATTTTGTTTGCAACCAATCATATGTTGAAAAATCATATTATTTGTCTACATTAATTTCACATGTCCAATCATTTCGGGATTGCACGTTAGAGAGTACCATGTTTTAATAGACATTATTAAATTCCCATTTAATTTACCGATCTTATTAGGAACAAATCTTGAGATGCTTCGTGGAACTATATGAGCTAGTAGAGGGACCCGATGGAAATATGTAAAGAGGCTCCTATAATTGTGAAAAATTAATCCCGGATTAATTATTCATCAATTATCAACTTCAGGACTATTCCACTAAAAGTCTGAAGCTGAACTCCCGTTTACATACCGTATTACGAAAGCTGTCTAACGCAGTGCTTCTTCCATGATTTATTCATCGCTTGCTTAATCCCTATATGTTATCGATGATTGAATTAAGGACTTTTCCATTTTACCTTTTCAATCATTTTAACTTAAAGTTCCATTATTCTCCATTGAAAGAACCACCAATTGTAAAACCATATAATTGGTAAACCATCAGAGAACACAAAGTAAACCGATGGTCAAGATCTTGTTATAATATATTTCAATCACCGAATAATGCATTTAAGTAGATAACATGTACTATCGTTAAGATAGCTATGGATTCCATATCTATGAATCTTGATTTCTCCATCCATAAGTTATGCACCCAAAACACAAGTATATTGACCATGAATTAACAGTGTCTCACCTGTAGTGCATTAAAGTACATAAGTCATGGATACGAACTCAAGTAATCATTTCAGGATTAAGATTAATGTAGGATGATAATCAAAGCGTCATTGATTCTTATAAATAGAATTATTAAACCGAATCAATTAACACTTTAGGTCTAGTCCAATGTCATACCTCAATATTGGTATACATTAAAGTTTCTACTCGGAACTAATCCGATGGTCAAGACAAACCATCCCTCCAAGGAAGAAGACAACCTCTACAATCTTATCATTAATAAGATCCCCAAATCTTATTCCATCGATTACGGACCAATTATTTAGACTGTTATCAAATTACCACATCTTCTATGTATACCCCGTATGCATATGGTAATCCGATATACTACCAACAGCCTAGGAGTATTTTATATTTGCTCAAAATAATCATACAATCAATAAATGAAAGTAAATAGGACACAACTTATTAAACATGAATAACCTCTTTTTATTAAAATCAAAATGTCATATTTACAGAAAATCCCTAATATTGATTTTCTATCCTTAGGGCACATATAGATCCCAGCATCATATGCCCTAGGATTACATTTAGTAACCGAATAAGATATCATTGTAGTGTGTGGGGGACATGTAACTAGGGTTACTGATGAATGTTGGTTAAGGATACCTGCATTGAACGTAATGATTTATGGTAAGATAGGATGATCCTTATCTTACGTCCTTTTTGGAAACAGAAAGTAACCTATTATTGCAACCTGTTGGAGCAACAAATCCAGGACGTAACATAACCAGTAAGTACAACTTCACCTACAGTATAGGCAAATTATTTTATCACTTTGCATGTTTTCCAAAGCTCATGCATTCATGTTTGTAATGCATATGATTTATGTTTTACTATTGTGGCATCATGAGGCATGCTCACTAATGATAAATCACATGGTAAGAATAAGATCAAGTTTCAAGTAAGAAACTGTTTTCAAGTATGGAATGATTTTCCATGTACGAAATGGTTTTTCAAATATGTTTCAAAGTAAGAACAAATTTTTAAGTATGATGGCAAGCAAGTTGCCTTGTGTCGTACCGACCCGCTCTAGGTCGGGTTTGGTCCATGGTTTGTGTTGGATTGGGCTAGCTGCCCCAACCACTCCATGGCTGCGCGCCACGGTACGTACACTCATGTTATGTAAGGGGCCCAAAAAGATGCTAACATTAAGAAGCATAATTGATTTGATAAGAAAACATAAATGGTTCGTGCATGTCTTTTCCAAAATTGTTTTGCGGATGATAAGTTGTACTTGCTGAGCAAAAGCTCATGACTTACGTTTATACTATAGGTAAGCAGCCTATCAGTGATGTGTAGTACAAGACTGTGGAGATGTCACTGCAGATTGTGAAATTTGGGTTGGTCACCGCCACGCGTTTTGAAAATTTATTGTGTTATGTGATGTTGGTTTGAGGGTAGTGATATCTAATAATTAGTATGAATTACATGATATGTTAAAAAGGTTTGAACCATATTTCTTAATTAAGCTTATATATATATAAAAGTATAAGGTTTTGAATTTAAGTTAAAAAAAAATTCAGTACTACTACAAGTATGAGCAAGATAAGTATTTAAGTAAAATAAGCATGGTAACAGCTCTACGGTGGGATGTAATAGAGTTGGTATCAGAGCGGGTGTCCTGGCATCTGGTTTCACAGTTCCGCTGCTCGTGCCACGGTTTTTGTAAGTTAATTTCCTTGCATTGTGATATGTGTACTTATTATGCGAAGTATGATATGATAGTTAAAGATATGGACTCGAGACGGATTGACGAAGATTGTGAAGCTTCATTAGCATTCTGGGAAATGGAGCCGCGTACATTTAATGGAATCCAAGGAGTTGCAGCTTTAGCCGAGTGGCTACACGACATGGAGACTATCTTTAGATTATGTCATATTGGAGCGCACCTCCAAGTTATGTTAGCTAGTCGGCGACTGACTGGTGAAGCCCGCTTATGGTGGCTTAGTACAGGAGATCCCGGGATTCCTACGGATGTATGGACGAACTTCTGGTCTTTGATTACGTTACGATACGGGCTACTACTAGGGGAGGGATTTGACGTACCCTATCGTGACCCTGAGATTTACACTGATATGTATAGGAGACGATATGCCAATTACGTTGCAGCTTGGCGTGCCTATCCGAACGAGTCTATGAATCATTATTGTCAGCGGTTTCGTAATGCTATGCTACCATACATTCCACTAGGCACACCTATGATACAGACTCTCGGTATTCTCAGGAGTGGTTTACCTCCTGAGATTATGTAGTTCACACCACTCACCACACCCGAGATGACATTGGATGAGATGATGGAGGCGGTCATGGGTACAGAGATTTTGGCTAACTAGGTTTGGGTTGTTCCAGAGGTCCCAGCACCTATGTTTGAGGATGACCACCCGGTTGCACCGATGGACAATGCAGGCATGGGTGAGCTCGTGTTCCACGGAGGTCCGTTCATGCTAGAGGAGCCCATTTCAGCCGTACCGATTCAAGAGATCCCACCACAGGAGGAGGATGCAGATGATGCACAGATGGATCCGGTTGATCAGTAGGCTGACCCAGGGGAAGATCCAGAAGACCCGCTAGTAATCATCATCACCAGCGACGACGAGGATGAAATAGAGGACGAAATGGAGAAAGAAATTGAGGAAGTAGATGAAGAAGCAATTGAGAAAGAATTTGAGAAAGATCCCAAGGAGATCCTGTTTAATGATGACGAGGAGTGAGATGTATTTTCTAACGTCACGACAGAGTAGTCGGTCTTGAGCATAGTTTTGCGTTCTTTGATTCTTTTTTACTTCATATCGTATATATGTATATGATGGTAAAGTGGTAGACACTTCCATCTTAACAATGTATTTGAGGCCTGACGTGTATCGAACAAGTGTTAGACACTGCATAAAAGCTATACCCTTTTTGTACGATGTATATAATGGCACAATATGTATATGAATGTATATATGATGATGCTATGATTAAGTGTTACTTTTCATGACAAGATTTTGATAAGTTCATGTTACAAGATGATGAGATCGCGATGGATCTCTAATATGATGTTTTTACGATATGATACGATATGTTATGATATGATGTGATATGGTATAATGAGATCGAGATGAATCTCTAATATGTTATAAAAAGTTATGATGGATATATGATATGATATGATACGAATGAAAGAATGGATATTTGAAGTATAGCAATATCCTTTCTTATGATTACATAGCAATTAGAAGATGGTTCGGCCACGTGTACGATTAAACATAACTTCGCAAGAACCTAACCTTGCGACGTCGGTAGCCGACTTGCAACGGAAATTGTTGGAGCAACAACAAGAAACAAATAGGCTCCGCGAGCAGATAGCTAATCTGACCCAGATGTTGTACCCCCAGTAGCTGCTCATGCACCGGAAGTCAATCAAGGGATTCCACGGAATCCCGAAGTCCCGATAGAGCCAGTCGCACCAATTGGGATGCAAGCGATTCCGCCTATGGCCCGAGATCTAACGACCCGCCTAACGTAGGTCGTTACCTTACTTATCTTACATAATTACTTAACTTATTTATCTTAGCTGAAATACGGAATATTTTTTTTAAACAACTTGAAACTAAAAATCTACCCCATTACATACATACTTACGTACTTCAGTACTGAAATATCAACTTACATACAACATAGTTCATAAATAATAACATAATATAACAAAAGACGTAGCGGTCCCCATCCCACGTTTCACATCTCGCCGTGCCAAGCCCCACCGTCTTGTATCAAGGACTGCCGATAGATTGCTTACCTACAACATAGACGTAAGTCGTTAGCTTTCACTCAGCCAGTACAACTATATAACCGCAAAACAAAACTTAATAAAGTAATGCATGAACCAATTATGCTTCATTATGCTTTCTTATGTTAGCATATCTTTTGGGCCCATTACAGAACATAACATAAGTGTCCGTACCATGGCGCGCTGCCATGGAGTGGTTGGGGTGGCCAACCAAATCCAACTCAAACCATGGGCCAAACCCACCCTTGTGCTAGGTCGGTACGACACGAGGCAACTTGCTTGCCATCATACTTAAAAACTTGTTCGTAACTTGTTCTTAAACATAATTTCTTATGAGTAGTTTTCATTCTTGAAAATGATTACTTGAACATAGTTTTCTATTTGAAGACAGTCTTTTAAAACAGTTTCATACTTGAAACTGGTTTCTCATTCTTACCAAGTGACATATCATTGGTGAGCATGCTTCATGATGTCATAATAAAACATAAATCATATACATCACATAACTGCATAAGTTTCACACAAAACAAGCAAGTAGCAAACAAATAGCCTATGCTGTAGGCGGAGTTGTACTTACAGGTTTCGTCCTAGATTTTGTTGCTCCAAATCAGGTTGCAATAACAGGTTACTTCCCTATTTTCAAAAGGATGTAAGATAAAGGTCATCTTATCTTACCATAAATCATTATATTCAATGCTGGTATCCTTAACCAGCATTCATTAGTAATCCTAGTTGTATGTCCCCCACACACTACTATGATAACTCATTGGGTTACTCAGTGTAACCCTAGGGCACGTGACCTACTTTAAATCAAACAACATCTTGTTTGATTATTTGATGAACTTTGGGTTTAAGGCTCTATCATATTTAGTATCTTATTAGGTTACTATTAGTAACCTTAGATATAAGCCCAAGTTATATGTGGATCAAAATCCTATTAGGTTACTAAGGCCCAATTTTTAAAATCATATCCTACTAGGTTACTATGGGCTTTAGCCCCAGCCCAATAACTTGGTAACGTATCCGGTTACTAATGGTCATCATCTTGTTACTATGCCTTAAAATAATTTGGGCCCGAATAAATTTAGTAACCTATCCGATGACCATATATCTTACTATAGTTACCCTATTACTTGGCCAAATTTATTTATTTTTCCTTACTAAACTTGGTTTAACTAGCCATTTAATAAACTATTTTTATAAAACTGTCTAAGTCTGGAGGAATCTACTGAAAACAGTCCCATTAATCCAACTAACAGTGTATGTACAGGAATTGCCTGTTCCTGCACTATTTTACAAATCCTGTGTAGGAATTTCCGGTTTCCTGCACAGTTTTCAGACTTCAGTTATACCTTGGAATCCGTTTTGAATTTGAAAAACTTTTCTTACAAAAGTTTTAGATCTTGAAAAATCCTACAACTTTCGTTCTTTACTCAAAACCCAGTTCTGTCTCTAACCTTCTCTTTTTCCCTGTTGAACCTGCCTGGCCGTGCACAGGGTCTGGGCATGACCAGGTTTGGATTTTGTGACAAAAGAGGCCTTTGGAGTCTTATTTTTAAAAACCGTCGGTGTTTTCCCCTAGGATTTTTCATTTCCTACAACTTTTCAGTTTTAACTTTCCTCAAATTCGGCCTCTAAAGGCCTCAAAATCCTGTTTCCAGATTACTGCCCACTCTTGATCCGAGACTGACAGTTTCTGTTTTAATTGTTTCTTATGTGAAATTACGCGCACACTACCTCGAACGGTTAAAACCGTGAGCCTACATCAAGCATGCAACACATTTTGTACTGTTCTCATTGCCATACATTCATTCTCATTCATAAAATCATTCATACAAACCCATTTGGTTATTCTTTACCAATTAGAGTTTTTAGGGTTTCCATAACCCTTCTAGCATCATACATCAATATCACATAGTCTATCACCCCATATCTTTTCTTGAGTGTGTGGCGACATATTTCAAACATTTACTAGGCATTCATACATACCATACATACTCTAGCAATTGAATTCATAACCATACACAAAATCATAAATCAAGACCATTAACCCTAATCAAGCAGAAATCTAAACTACTCTAAGCTATTACATGAAAAATAGAATGAGCTTATGCTCTTACATACCCACATAAAATACACATAAAGCTTGAACCAAAAACTTAATTGGATAGCTTAAAGGTTTTAGAAGGATACCTTTAAGCTTGGAGATTGGTTCCAGGCCTTGGATCAAACTTTCTTTCCTACTTTGATTCTTCCCCAAATCCGGCCACTTGCTTTGGTTTCTCCCTAAAATCCGACCACTTGTTCTCTTCTCTCTCTCTCTCTGTTTTTTTTTTTTTTTTCTCTTTCTCTCTTTGGGGTTTCGGCAGCTAATGGGAAGAGGAGTTGAGAGAGAATTTTTCCATAGTTTTGGTAAGGTCTCATAAAAATGACTCAAAACCACCCCCCACCCCATCACCTATTTATAGGTGAAAAATAAATTTCTTTTTGGATTTATTTTTATTTCCAAAACTGCACATTAGCCCTTATGAGCAAAATATTTGCCCAATAGTCCATGAGGTGGCCGGCCATTGGGAGCCTTGGGGGCCAAGTTAGCTAATTCTTTCCCTAATTTTCTAAAATTCCATAAATCATGTAATTATCCAAAGGTGAGGTGTCCCCCCTTTTGGACCTTGTTTGGCTTTCCTCTTTGAATGCAATCTATTTTCATACTAATGCAGATATTACAAATACTACTTTTACTAATAACAGTACTATCATACTGGACTGCAGTCCAGAATTCATCTACATATTATTAGACTGTATAAAATTTTTTCTTATGACTTAAAGCTGCTTAGCCCTTATTGTCCTAAATTATGTGCTTGATTTTTCTATAGTGGTCTTGAACCTTATTCTTACTATTTTATCTGTGATGGCGGTTTTTCGCAGTATAATTCCTATACTGCTTGCTATACTGCAGTACCGTCATATTCATACCTTTGACTTTTCTTGGTCAAAATTTGACCAACATAAAATCATAAATTTTATTCTTCCTTTTTGCTCAAAATGCCTTATGCTTGGCTAAGCAATCTATTATTGAGTCTTATAAAGCTATAAGAACTCAAATACATTATGATAAAATCAGATCAGATATTTCACATAACATTCATATTCCCTATCAAGGAAATCATGAATCAGTCAAAAGAGCGACTATTACAATCTACCCCCCCTTAAAAATTTTCGTCCCTGAAAATTAGAACAAGTAGGGATAGCTTTTCCTCATTTCTTCTTCTAATTTCCAAGTGGCTTCTTCCACAGCATGGTTTCGCCATAATACCTTAACCAAAGTAATTGTCTTATTCCGTAGACCTTTTCTTCTCGATTTTGAATCCGAACTGGCTTTTCTTCATACGTTAAATCAGTTTAGACTTTGACTAGTTCCTGACGTAGAACGTGAGAAGTATCAGGTACATACTTCTTTAACATCGAGACGTGAAAAACATTATGCACAAAAGCCAATTCTGGCGGTAAAGCAAGCTTATAGGCTACTTTTCCCATCCCTTCAAGGATCTTAATGGTCCTATGTACCTAGGACTGAGTTTTCCTTTCTTTCCAATCCTCATTACTCCCTTCATAGGAGTAATCTTAAATAAAATAGAATCTCCAACTTGAAATTCCAAAGGTCTTCGACGCTTGTCGGCAAAACTTTTCTGTCGACTAAAAGCTATGTCGAGTCTCTGTTTAATCAACTTGATATCTTCTGAGGTTTTTTTTTTCGGATAAAATCCGTAGTTTGAAGTTGCTTTTGTCCAACTTCTTTCCAATTAATGGGAAATCTACATTTCCTTCCATACAACGCTTCAAATGGAGCCATACCAATTGATGCGTGATAACTGTTATTATAAGAAAATTTGATCAAAGATAGCTTCTGATCCTAGCTTCCTTTGAATTCAAAACTCATGATCTTAACATATCTTCCAGTGTTTGGATTGTTTGTTCTGACTAGTCATCAGTTTGGAGGTGAAAAGCTGTACTAAGCTTCAATTTCGACCCCATAACGGTGTGAACACTTATCCAAAATCAAGAGGTAAAACGCTAGTCATGATCTGAGATGATCGATTTTGGCACTCCATGCAGCCTTACGATTTGAGATGCGTGAATTTCAGCCAATTTTTCTACTGAAAAGGTGGCCTTAATTGCAATAAAGTGGGTTGATTTAGTTAATCTGTCAACAATAACCCAAATCATATCGTTCCCACTTGTAGTCCTGGGTAATCCTACTACAAAATCCATCGTTATCTGCTCCCATTTCCTTTCAGGAAGCTCAATTTTCTAGAGATCTCCTCCAAAAATTTTCCTTAAGATCTTTGTATATCTTGGAAGCTCCAGGATATACCGAATATGGCGTTTCATGAGATTCTGACATGATTTTTTTTTTTTTTTTAGGAACTCAAAGTTAGGAACACATATTTTTTCCTTGAAATAGATTACCCCATCTTAAGAGGTCTTAAATTCTTTATTCTTTTCATCAAAAAGTTGTGACTTAAGAAAAAGGGAATCCTTCCCTTGATGAAGCTTGATGGATTCTAGGAGATTGGACTGGAGAGTCAAAACGGACAACTTCCCAATTATCATCTCCATATTGAAATCAGCAATTTCCCTTTGAAGCGGCTTGGGCAACATTCCAATAAACATTAACATACCGGATGATTTCCTACTCAGAGCATCCGCTATCCTGTTTGCCTTTCCAGGGTGATAAAGGATTTCGCAATCGTACTCCTTTACGAGTTCCAACCATCTACACTGCCTCATATTGAGCTCCTTTTAGGTGAAGATATACTCGAGACTTTGATGGTCGGTCTAGATTTCTCATCTATTCCCATACAATTCATGTCTCCAGATCTTTAATGAGAAAACTACAGCCGCGAGCTCCAAAACGTGCGTCAGATTGTTTCGTTCGTGATCCTTTAGCTGACGTGAGGCATAGACAACTACCTTTCCATTCTGCATTAAGTCAGCCCCTAGTTCGATTTTAGAGGTGTCACCATAAATCACAAAATTCCCTTCATCCATGTCGGGAATTATCAATAACAATGCGCTAGTGGGTCTCTTCTTAAGCTATTGGAAGCTTTCTCCGCACTTCTGTGTCTATACAATTTGCTTCCCTTTTTACACCACATGGCCTAAGAAATGAACTTTTTCTAACCAAAATTCATACTTTGTGAATTTGACACAAAGTTGATTCCTTCTTAATGTCTCCAACACCAACCTATGGTGCTTCTCGTGCTCCTCCCTAGACCTTGAGTATATTAAAATATTGTCAATAAAGACGATAACAAACTTGTCTAGGTACTCTTTGAGCACTCGGTTCATAAGATCCATAAAGGTAGCTAGGGCATTGGTCAATCCAAATGGTATGACGAGAAACTCATAATGTCCATACCGTGTTCGGAAGCCGTCTTAGAAATATCTGACTCCTTAATCCTGAGCTGATGGTATCCCAATCGCAGATCCACCATCGAAAATACCACCGCTCCCCTAAGTTGAACAAAAAGATCATCTATTCTAGGGAGAGGATACTTGTTCTTAATTGTGATCTTATTCAGCTCCCGGTAATAATTCTATCTTAAATGAAATTTCCCGCTCCGGTGGAAGTCCAAGTAAATCTTTTTGGATAGACGTCCAAGTAGTCCCTTATAATGGGGACATTTTTTGGTGTTAGCTCCACCTCTTGATCTTTGTCCACCATGTTAGCTAAGTATCATTGACATCCATTAGCTAACATGTTCCAAGCCTTCATTGCTGAGACTAGCCGGGTTGATGAGTTTCTAGACACAACGCTTTCTACAATTGATCTTAGCGTTGTATTTTCCCAAGAAATCCATTCCGGGGATCACATCATAATCTTGAAGTTTGATCACAACATGATCCACATACAATTCTCTGCCACAAATGACTATTGGAACGCCTTGTATCCAGTAGTCAGACAGAAGAATTTCTCCCGACGGAAGGGATACTCTAAAAGGTTGCTCTAAACTATTAACTTCTCTTCCTAATTTTTGGGGGAAATCCATCGATACAAACAAGTGGGTAGCCCCAGAATCAAATAGAGCAATTGCAGTATGAGTGGTGACATGAATCTGACCTGTTACCATGTAAGAAGTTCCCGCTTCGGCATCCCCCTTAGTGTAGGCATAAATCTCCCTGGGGGTTCAGGAGCCTCTAGCCTTCCTTGTGTGATCGAAGGGCCTTCGATCTTTACTTGGGCTGCATGCAGCTGACTACCTGAATTCCTGTTTGGAAACTAGGGGTTCTGGTTCTGACTGTTTAGGGTAAAATTCCTCGCATAGTGGCCTTCTTTGCCACAAAGGTAACATGCATTTGTTCCTGATCTACATACCCCAAAATGTTTCTTCCCACACTGGGCGCACACAGGATAATTATTATTATTATTACCCTCATTTCCTTGGTTGGTCTTCTTTTGAGGGTAATTCCTCTGTTAGCCCTGACTCATAGCATTCCCTCTCTTCTTGTTCTTCCCGAACTGTCTAGGATTCTTGCCAGCAGTACTGGACTGACCCTTTAAAAGAGAGTCCTGGTTCTATCGAGGCTGTGATTGCTTCACCACGGCCTTCTCTTCCTTCTTAGCCTTAAAAATTTGAGCCCTTGCCTCCCTATCCTGGTTAATCCAGTACTCGGCTCTTATTGCTCGACTGATACAGTAAGATACCAAGGTTGTGATAAGAACATCGTCACAAGCAAGAGCACGTGGGATGAGACATATTCAGATCCTATTCTAGTTCCTATTGGTCCGGTTACGAGGGCTCGCGCGAAGAAATTCAAAGACGCACTGATGGGGCTGATTCGAGCAAGTTGGTCTCAAGTTATTGCGTGGAGGCCCATCGAGGGAATTACAAGCGATAACCAGCCCAACAAATGCATAATTCAAGTAATAGAAGAGACCGAGTAATTACGCTTGCTAGATCAATAGCTGTCACTTTGTTTCCATATTGAAAACTTTTCCGTTTTGAAGCAGCTGGCGGCAAGAATCAGTTAATGACTCATTTATTATTTAATTTCCTTTTATTTTAGAATATTGTAAGGCTTTTAAGCCATTTAGGGAACTTACCTTATTTGTTTTCCTTTATTTGCTTCAGATTGGTAGTTTCCCGTTTTAGTTTATTGACTTGCCAAAATTCCATGGGCAATTAGGGACAGAAAATCCACCAAGGGAAACACCTATATATACTGTACGGAATTCTTTCAAAGGCAGATCAGAATACACAGAAAATCTTGAGATTAATTCTCTCTGGTTCTTAAACGAACTTTTTGAACTTATCGGAGAAATCCGTGGCGTTCATAGACTTATCAATCAGTCCTTCCATAACTGATTGTGGCGTCCTCGCATACCAAGGTTCGTGCTTCTTGTTAGGCATCGGGTCACGTTTCCATTCAAATTCGTTTAGAATTCGATCTTGGAGACTAATTTGATTACGGGTTTCGTCACAAGTTCGCGTGGTTCGTATCATTTGGTATCAGAGCCTAGGGTTCTAATCAGGTTTTGCTTATCCAATCCTTTAATTTATGTTTATTTTCTTGTAAACGTGAGCCTTGATTTCCAGTATTGAGTCAGTGATTAAAAAAAAATAAAAAATTTCCAGAACTCTCAAGAACTTAGGGTTTAATTAGGTTTTCTTGTTACTGCCGGAAATTTGCATTTTGTGTGGATTACTAGTCCTTTATCTGTGTTCACTCAGAAGAACTGAGTAGGAGATTTGAGAAAAAAAAAAAAAAAACACCAGATTGTCAAAAAAAAGAAGCAGAAAAAAAAGGAGAAGGATCCCGAAAAAAAAAAAAAAAAATTTCGCCTGATTCTTTTTATTGCGAGTTTAGGGAAGTCCAAATTACGTTTCTTTTTTGTTGTTAACTCCGAGAGTTTCTTTTCATTCCGTGTTTCTTATCGTCTTGTATCTAAGCAGAGTTTCCTTGGTAATTAGTTTGTGAATCGTTACGGAAATTTTTGATACTGATTTGATTAGTTCTATAAGAACTGAGCGAGGATTAATGAGCGGAAAAAGGCAGAGAGGCGAGAGCATTAGAGTGAACAAAAGCCGAAAGTACTGAGCGTAAACACGAGAGAAATTGAGCGAAATCCACTACACGAGAGAAACACGTAAGGGAGTGTGGTAAGGTCCTTTGTATTCTCTCTAACTTTGTTTTGCAGGAAAAATAAAATGTCAAACAACAGCAAGAACACTACCGAAGGTACTACTGGAGTGGCAGATACAAAACTCCTCATGAAAGCGATGATGGGAGAGATGAGGCGAATGTTGAGAGGAGAGTTGGAGCAGCTTCATGAGAGGGTATATCGAATAGAAAAACACACGTGTAGAACAGCCACAACATGTTCCTCATGCACGTAGGCGAGAGAGGGTTCCTGTTAGAGGAGAGGGCCATGACTACTACGGAGTTGATGGAGATGAGTTTGACGAAGGAGAAGACTCAGCGGGTAGTCACAAGAGATTTGGACGGGATAGAGGAGTTAGGAATCGGGGAAATGATGGTATGAGTGGCATCAAAATGAAGATAACCATCTTTCCAAGGCAAATCTGATCCGGAAGCATACTTAGAATGGTGGAAGAGAATGGAGTTCCTCTTTGACTGCCACACCTACTCCGAAGCGAAGAAGGTAAAATTAGCCGTAATTGAATTTTCTGATTACGCTATAACTTGGTGGGATCAGCTTGTCATAAATAGGAGAAGAAATAGAGAGCGACCTATTGAGTCATGGGAAGAAATGAAGGCTGTGATGAGGAAGCGATTTGTGCCAGCGTACTACTACCGGGAGTTTGTACAACAAGCTGCAAAATCTTCAGCAAGGCAGCCGGAGTGTGGAGGAATATCATAAGGAGATGGAGGTCATGATGGTCCGCGCAAATATCGAAGAGGACCAGGAAGCTACAATGGCAAGGTTTTTGGCAGGCTTGAACCGAGAAATTCACAATGCCATTGAGTTACAACATTACGTGGAGTTGGAGGACATGGTGCACATGGCTGTCAAAATTGAGAATCAACTCAAGAGGAGGGGCAGTAACATGCGTCCAAGCCAAAACCCGAGTACCTCAGCTTGGAAGGCGCACGCATGGAAGAAGGATGAGAAGCAACTCAACCCAAGGCCAAAAGCCGAACAAAAACAAGATGAGGCCAACCATAGGAACCAAGGTAAATCCGATTCTTCCACTTCTCGAAATCGTGATATCAAGTGTTTTAAATGTCAAGGCAGGGGTCATATATCAAGCCAATGTTCGAACAAACGAGCAATGGTGATGCGGGACAACGGCGAGATCGAAACCGACGAGGATTCGGACAATGATTCTATGCCTTCATTAGAGGATGCCGACGATGAGGAGTACGCTGTCCAAGGCGACTTGTTGGTTGCAAGGAGAGCCCTAAGTGTGCAAGCCAGAGAATACGAAGAGGAGCAACGGGAAAACATCTTTCATACTAGGTCCCATGTCAAGAACAAGGTATGTAGTGTGATTATCGATGGTGGGAGTTGCACTAACGTTGCTAGCATAACCATGGTAGAAAAGTTAGGGCTGCCAACAATAAAGCATCCTCAACCTTATAAACTGCAGTGGTTGAATGATAGTGGGGAGATAAGGGTGAATAAACAAGTGTTAGTTTCTTTTCGCATTGGAAGATATGAGGATGAAGTTTTGTGCGATGTGGTTCCGATGCAAGCTGGGCACTTGTTATTAGGCAGGCCATGGCAATTTGATCGACGAGTAAAACACGACGGCTTCACCAACAAGTACTCATTGGTTCACAACCAAAGAACGGTCACTCTTGTACCGTTAACTCCAAAGCAGGTCTATGAAGACCAAGTGAGCTTACAGTGAGAAAGTGAGAAAAAGAAAATGAGTGAGGAAAAATTAAGAGTGGGAGTGCAGAGAGAGAGTTCGGCCTGTGAGAGAAAAAAAGAAGAGGTGGCCGAGAAAAAGGAAAGCAAAGAGAGAAAGGGAGATAAAATCGAGAGGATTGAAAAGACTACACAACAAGCCCATGAGAGAAAAGCAGAGAGAAAAACAAACTTTTATGCAAGAGGCGGTGAGATCAGGAGGGCGATGTTCTTAAATCAGCCAATGATTGTACTTTTGTACAAAGAGGCACTTTTAAACACTAACGATCTTGACCCTGCCTTGCCTAGTTCTGTTGTTTCTCTATTGCAGGAATTCGAGGATGTATTTCCGGACGAGGTGCTTGATGGTTTACCACCAATTCGGGAAATAGAACATCAGATAGATTTCGTGCCAGGCGCTTCAATTCCAAACCGACCGACTTATAGAAGCAATCCCGAGGAGACAAAGGAGCTTCAAAGGCAAGTTGGTGAGTTGATGAAAAAGGGACATGTGAGAGAAAGTATGAGCCCGTGTGCCGTTCCGGTTTTACTTGTGCCCAAGAAGGATGGGACATGGAGGATGTGCGTAGATTGCAGAGCGATTAACAATATCATGGTAAAGTATCGCCATCCTATACCTCAACTAGATGATATGTTAGATGAATTACATGGAGCTTCTGTGTTTTCAAAAATTGACTTGAAAAGTGGGTATCATCAAATTCGCATGAAAGCGGGAGACGAGTGGAAGACTGCCTTTAAAACGAAACAAGGTTTATATGAGTGGTTAGTAATGCCTTTTGGCTTAACCAATGTGCCTAGCACATTTATGCGTCTAATGAGCCATGTTTTACGAGCATTTATTGGCAGGTTTGTTGTTGTGTATTTTGATGATATACTCATTTATAGCAAAGACTTGGACCAACATGAAGCGCATTTAAAATCTGTTTTGGATGTGCTTAGAGAGGAAAAATTTTATGCTAACCTCAAGAAGTGTACTTTTTGCACGGATAAGCTTGTGTTTCTTGGTTTTGTTTTTAGTGCTGAAGGTATACAGGTTGACGAAGAGAAGGTGCGAGCCATTCGGGAATGGCCAAGTCCAACTAGCGTGGGTAACGTAAGGAGTTTTCATGGACTTGCTAGTTTTTACCGGCGGTTTGTGAAAGATTTCAGTACCATCGCCGCACCACTGACTGAAGTGATCAAGAAGGACATTAGGTTTAGATGGGGAGAGGAGCAAGAAAGGGCATTCCAATTAATCAAGGATAAGTTGACCAATGCTCCATTGTTATCTTTACCTAATTTTTCCAAAACTTTTGAAATTGAATGTGATGCTTCAGGTGTTGGAATTGGTGCCGTTTTGATGCAGGATAGGCGACCAATAGCATATTTCAGTGAGAAGCTGAACGGAGCAGCTCTTAATTACCCAACCTATGATAAAAAGTTGTATGCGTTGGTTCGGGCGTTAGAGACATGGCAGCACTACCTATGGCCTAAGGAATTCGTGATTCACACCGACCACGAGTCCTTGAAACACTTGAAGAGCCAACATAAGCTGAACAAGAGGCATGCTCGATGGGTGGAATTCATAGAGACGTTTCCGTATGTCATTCGCTACAAGCAAGGTAAGGAAAATGTCGTTGCGGATGCGCTCTCTCGCAGGTACGCGTTAATCTCAACTCTTGATGCTAAACTGCTAGGTTTTGAACATATCAAGGAATTATATGCTCATGATCGTGACTTTAGTGTTGAGTATCAAGCTTGTGAGAAATTCGCTAGTGGTAAGTACTTTAGGCATGAGGGATACTTGTTTCGGGAGAATAAATTGTGTGTGCCTAATTGTTCGATAAGAGATTTGTTAGTGAGAGAATCCCATGGGGGAGGGTTAATGGGACACTTTGGAGTTGCCAAGACCCTAGCTGTTTTACAAGAACATTTCTATTGGCCGCATATGAGACGCGATGTTGAGAGGCTTTGTGATAGATGTGTAACTTGTAGGCAGGCTAAATCAAGAGTGCAGCCTCACGGTTTGTACACCCCTTTACCAATACCTAGTGAACCTTGGACTGATATTTCCATGGACTTTGTGTTAGGTTTGCCTAGATCTAAACGGGGATGGGATTCGGTATTCGTGGTCGTGGATAGGTTTTCCAATATGGCACATTTTATCCCATGCCACAAAACAGATGACGCTTCCAATGTTGCTGATTTGTTCTTTAGGGAAATTGTGAGACTTCATGGTATGCCTAGGACAATTGTTTTTGATAGGGACGCCAAGTTCTTAAGCTACTTTTGGAAGACTTTGTGGGCTAAGTTAGGGACTAAGTTGTTGTTTTCGACAACTTGTCACCCTCAAACCGATGGTCAAACAGAAGTTGTGAATAGGACATTGTCTACCTTATTGCGGGCTATCATTAAAAAGAACATCAAAACTTGGGAGGAATGTTTTACCACATGTTGAGTTTGCTTATAATCGATCTGTACATTCTGCTACTCAATTTTCACCGTTTGAAATTGTTTATGGTTTTAATCCTTTAACCCCTTTGGATTTAATGCCCTTACCTTTGTATGCGCGTGTGAATTTAGATGACAAAAGAAAAGCTGAACTTGTTAAGCAGATACACGAGAAGGCGCGACTCAACATCGAGCGAAGGACCAAGCAATATGCCCAACAAGCCAACAAAGGGCGTCACAAGCTCATCTTCGAGCCCGGCGATTAGGTGTGGTTGCACTTATGCAAAGAACGGTTTCCGGAACAAAGAAAGTCGAAGCTGTTGCCTAGAGGGGACGGTCCTTTTCAAATTCTTGAAAGGATCAACGATAATGCGTACAAGTTAGACCTGCCAGGTGAGTATGGTGTAAGTGCTACCTTTAACGTTTCTGATCTATGTCCATTTGATGCAGGCGACGATTTGAGGACAAATCCTTCTCAAGAGGAGGGGAATGATGAGAACATCGTCACAAGCAAGAGCACGTGGGATGAGACATATTCAGATCCTATTCTAGTTCCCATTGGTCCGGTTACGAGGGCTCGCGCGAAGAAATTCAAAGACGCACTGATGGGGCTGATTCGAGCAAGTTGGTCTCAAGCTATTGCGTGGAGGCCCATCGAGGGAATTACAAGCGATAACCAGCCCAACAAATGCATAATTCAAGTAATAGAAGAGACCGAATAATTACGCTTGCTAGATCAATAGCTGTCACTTTGTTTCCATATTGAAAACTTTTCCGTTTTGAAGCAGCTGGCGGCAAGAATCAGTTAATAACTCATTTATTATTTAGTTTCCTTTTATTTTAGAATATTGTAAGGCTTTTAAGCCATTTAGGGAACTTACCTTATTTGTTTTTCTTTATTTGCTTCAGATTGGTAGTTTCCCGTTTTAGTTTATTGACTTGCCAAAATTCCATGGGCAATTCGGGACAGAAAATCCACCAAGGGAAACACCTATATATACTGTACGGAATTCTTTCAAAGGCAGATCAGAATACACAGAAAATCTTGAGATTAATTCTCTCTGGTTCTTAAATGAACTTTTTGAACTTATCGGAGAAATCCGTGGCGTTCATAGACTTATCAATCAGTCCTTCCATAACTAATTGTGGCGTCCTCGCATACCAAGGTTCGTGCTTCTTTTTAGGCATCGGGTCGCAGTTCCATTCAAATCCGTTTAGAATTCGATCTTGGAGACTAATTTGATTACGGGTTTCGTCACAAGTTGGCGTGGTTCGTATCAGGTTGGAGGGCTACTGCCAGCACTGACTTGCTTGGCAATGTCTGTCCGAAACAACTTCATCATCGTTCTTACCTTCTCGGTTTCATTCGGTACCAGTTCCGGACATAAACGGGCTAACTGTTCAAACTTCTTGATATCTTCTAATACTGTCATTGACCCTTGTCTAAAACTATTGAACTCATCTTGTTCAGCAGCAAGGATTTCCTTGTTTTAATACATTGTCCTAAACTCGGTCACGAAATCCTGCCAACTCATGGTTACCACGTTCCTGCGCATTTGCACGGTCATCCACCAATGTCGTGCGTCCTTTTTAAGTGCAAAGGAAGCACACAAAACCTTCTCCTGTTCTGTCAGTCCCATGAAATCCAAAATTACTTGGATATCTAACAACCAATTTTTGGCCTCTACTGGGTCCGTAGGTCCTTCGAACTAAGGCGTCTTCATTCGCCTGAAACGCTCATGCAACAAATCCTCCTTAATCAAGGGTGGATTTGCTTGTACCCCTACGGGTGGTAACGGAAGTTCAGCATTCTATGGAATCTCGTGGTGAACCTCCGGTACCTGAGGACCTACAGGAGGTACGGGGTTTTCCTGAGGCGGAACTACATTAGCTTGGGGTATCTGGTCTAATCGGGCTATCTGTTCCCAAAGCTGATTAGTTTCTCGTTGCTGTTCAATTAACTGACGTTGCAACGTTGCTACCACGTTTGCAAGATCAGGCTCTTGTGGGTTTTGATTAGCTCGAGTTCGTGGTCGTACCATCTTCTAATTTTCTACTTAAGAAGGGATATTATCATACTTCTAATTTCCTTTCTTTCATTCTTAACTTAACACATAGTATCGTAAACGTCATAAAATCATCATAACTTATCATATCATAACATAGCGTCATCGTATCATAGCATAAAAACATCATATTAGAGATCCATCGTGATCTCAGCTTATCGTATCATGACTTCATCATGAATCATGCATAAAATTTTCGTAACTGATACTTAATCATAACATCATTACTTCCTTATGTACCTTTCATACCTAAACTTGTCCTTTCGTACATCATACAAAAGTACATCATCTTGGTACTATTATGTACATATCACATAAACCCTATACTTGCTATACATGGTAAAAAAAAATGAGATGGAAGTGTCTACTACTTTACCATCATACTTATCCTATATACCACCCTAAAGTCAAAAAGAATAAAATGATAAAAGTCAGACTTAGGTCTAAATGATCTATTCGGTCGTTACGTCGGAGAACACATCCTAATCATCGTCACCGAATAAGATCTCTTCCGGATCGTCCTCGACGTCTTTTATCTCTTCCTCAACGTCTTCTTCATCATCATCACTGGCGATGATGATTATTGAAGGATCCTCGGGTTAATCCTCGGGAGCAACCAAGAAATCGGCAAGGTCCACTTCGTTATTGTTGGCGTTGGCCTACGCCTCCTGTGGCGGGATCTCCTGCAGTGGGACGGCTGGGATAGGATCTTCTGGCAAAACCGGGCCTCCCTCGAACAGTGGCTCGAGAATGCTAGCATCATCAACAGGCATCGATAAATAGTCATCTTCCGGGTCCACTACTTGTACCATGTATGCTATTATTTTTGCCTCCATAATAGCATCTATCGTATGCTCCAATGCTATTACTAAAATCGGAACCGGAACGAACTGCTTAACTTCCAGAGGTAACCCATCCCTAATAATATGCATTGCCCGCCACTCTAGGTCATCCAACTCTCGAGGAATGTAGGGCAACAGTGCATCTCAGAACCTTCGGCAGTAATGGCCCATGGACTCATTTAGGTAGGCTGCCACTCTGCGACGTAGTTAAGGTATCGCCTCATATACATATCGTTATATATGTCCGGGTTGTGATACGACATATTGGCCTCCTCATCTGGCAACGGCCCATAACATGCAATAATCAGGGCACGGAAATCAGTCCATGATCCTCCCTGAATAGCCGGCTCTCCTAAGGTCATCCACCATAATCGACCAATCACCGCTAGACATTGACTGGCTAGCGGAACTTGGAGGTACGCTTCTATATGACATATTCTAAATATCGACCCCATATCATGGAGCCATCTTGACAACGATATGGTTCGTCGAGGGCCGTCGAATATCAGAGTTTGCATCCCGTAAACTGCACAAGCAGCGTCACGATCCTCATCTACTTGCCACGTATCCAAAGAAACTAATCTACCATATTACATGTACATAATAAATATACATGCATAAAAAAAACATTAACTCTTACTTACAATGACTATGGCGCTGGCAGGCAGACTGTGAAACTAGAAGGCAGGAAACTTGCTCTAATACCAACTCTGTAACAACTTGCCTAACGTAGGTCGTTACCTTACTTACCTTACATAAAAAACTTAACTTATTTATCTTAGCTTAAATACGAAATATATTTTTTTTAAATAACTTGAAACTAAAAATCTACCCCATTACATACATACTTACGTACTTCAGTACTGAAATGTCAACTTACATACAACATAGTTCATAAATAATAACATAATATAACAAAAGACGTAGCGGTCCCCATCCCACGTTTCACATCTCGCCGTGGCAAGCCCCATCGTCTTGTATCAAGGATTGCCGATAGGTTGCTTACCTATAGCTTAGATGTAAGTCGTGAGCTTTCGCTCAACAAGTACAACTATATACCCGCAAAACAAAACTTAATAAAGCAATGCATGAACTAATCATGCTTCATTATGCTTTCTTATGTTAGCATATCTTTTGGGCCCCTTACATAACATAACATAAGTGTCCGTACCGTGGCGCACTGCCATGGAGTGGTTGGGGCGGCCAACCAAATCCAACTCAAACCATGGGCCAAACCCACCCTTGTGGTAGGTCGGTACGACACGAGGCAACTTACTTGCTATCATACTTAAAAACTTGTTCGTAACTTGTTCTTCAACATAATTTCTTATGAGTAGTTTTCATTCTTGAAAACGATTACTTGAACATAGTTTTCTTCTTGAAGACAGTCTTTTAAAACAGTTTCATACTTGAAACTGGTTTCTCATTCTTACCAAGTGACATATCATTGATGAGCATGCTTCATGATGCCACAATATAACATAAATCATATACATCACATAAATGCATAAGTTTCACACAAAACATGCAAGTAGCAAACAAATAGCCTATGTTGTAGGCGGAGTTGTACTTACAGGTTTCGTCTTAGATTTTGTTGCTCCAAATCAGGTTGCAACAACAGGTTACTTCCCTATTTTCAAAAGGATGTAAGATAAAGGTCATCTTATCTTACCATAAATCATTATATTCAATGCTGGTATCCTTAACCAGCATTCATTAGTAATCCTAGTTGTATGTCCCCCACACACTACTATGATAACTCATTGGGTTACTCAGTGTAACCCTAGGGCACGTGACCTACTTTAAATCAAACAACATCTTGTTTGATTATTTGATGAACTTTGGGTTTAAGGCTCTATCATATTTAGTATCTTATTAGGTTACTATTAGTAACCTTAGATATAAGCCCAAGTTATATGTGGATCAAAATCCTATTAGGTTACTAAGGCCCAATTTTTAAAATCATGTCCTACTAGGTTACTATGGGCTTTAGGCCCAGCCCAATAACTTGGTAACCTATCCGGTTACTAATGGTCATCATCTTGTTACTATGCCTTAAAATAATTTGGGCCCGAATAAATTTAGTAACCTATCCGATGACCATATATCTTACTATGGTTACCCTATTACTTGGCCCAATTTATTTATTATTCCTTACTAAACTTGGTTTAACTAACCATTTAATAAACTGTTTTTATAAAACTGTCTAAGTCTGGAGGAATCTACTAAAAATAGTCCCATTAATCCAACTATCAGTGTATGTACAAGAATTGCCTGTTCCTACACTGTTTTACAAATCCTGTGCAGGAATTTCCGATTTCCTACAAAGTTTTCAGACTCCAGTTATACCTTGGAATCCGTTTTGAATTTGAAAAACTTTTCTTACAAAAGTTTTAGATCTTGAAAAATCCTACAACTTTCGTTCTTTACTCAAAACCCAGTTCTGTCTCTAACCTTCTCTCTTTCCTTGTTGAACCTGCCTGGCCGTGCACAGGGTCTGGGCATGACCAGGTTCGGATTTTTGTGAAAACATAGGCCTTTGGAGCCTTTATTTTTAAAACCGTCTACAATGCCCCCTAGGATTTTCAGTTTCCTACAATTTTGCAGTTTTAACTTTCCTCAAATTCGGCCTCTAAAGGTCTCAAAATCCTGTTTCCAGATTACTGCCCAGTCTTAATCCGAGACTGACAGTTTCTGTTTTAATTGTTTCTTACGTGAAATTACGCGCACACTACCTCGAACGGTTAAAACCGTGAGCCTACATCAAGCATACAGCACATTTCGTACTGTTCTCATTGCCATACATTCATTCTCATTCATAAACTCATTCATACAAACCCATTTGGTTATTCTTTACCAATTAGAGTTTTTAGGGTTTCCCGAACCCTTCTAGCATCATACATCAATATCACGAAATCTATCACACCATATCTCTTCTTGAGTGTGTGGGGACATATTATAAACATTTACTAGGCATTCATACATACCGTACATACTCTCTAGCAATTGAAATCATAACCATACACAAAATCATAAATCATGACCATTAACCCTAATCAAGCACAAATCTAAACTACTCAAAGCTATTACCAGAAAAATATAATTAGATTATGCTCTTACATACCCACATAAAATACACATAAAGCTTGAACCAAAAACTTAATTGGATAGCTTAAAGGTTTTAAAATGATACCTTTAAGCTTGGAGATTGGTTCCAGACCTTGGAGCAAACTTTCCTTCGTAATTTAATTCCTCCACAAATCCGGCCACTTGCTTTGGTTTCTCCCTAAAATCCGACCACTTGTTCTCTTCTCTCTCTCTCTCTGTTTTTTTTTTTCTCTTTCTCTCTTTGGGGTTTCGGCTGCTAATGGGAAGAGGAGTTGAGAGAGAATTTTTCCATAGTTTTGGTAAGGTCTCATAAAAATGACTCAAAACCACCCCCCCACCCCATCACCTATTTATACGTGAAAAATAAATTTCTTTTTGGATTTATTTTTATTTCCAAAATTGCACATTAGCCCTTATGAGCAAAATATTTGCCCAATAGTCCATGAGGTGGCCGGCCATTGGGAGCCTTGGGGGCCAAGTTAGCTAATTCTTTCCCTAATTTTCTAAAATTCCATAAATCATGTAATTATCCAAAGGTGAGGTGTCCCCCCTTTTGGACCTTGTTTGGCTTTCCTCTTTGAATGCAATCTATTTTCATACTAATGCAGATATTACAAATACTACTTTTACTAATAACAGTACTATCATACTGGACTGCAGTCCAGAATTCATCTACATATTATTAGACTTTATAAAATTTTTTCTTATGACTTAAAGCTACTTAGCCCTTATTGTCCTAAATTATGTGCTTGATTTTTCTATAGTGGTCTTGAACCTTATTCTTACTATTTTATCTGTGATGGCGGTTTTTCACAGTAGAATTCCTATACTGCTTGCTATACTGCAATACCGTCATATTCATACCTTTGACTTTTCTTGGTCAAAATTTGACCAACATAAAATCATAAATTTTATTCTTCCTTTTTGCTCAAAATGCCTTATGCTTAGCTAAGCAATCTATTATTGAGTCTTATAAAGCTATTAGAACTCAAATACATTATGATAAAATCAGATCAGACATTTCACATAACATTCACATTCCTTATCAAGAAAATCATGAATCAGTCAAAAGAGCGACTATTACACGAAAAGACTTGTTGTACGAACGATTTAGGCGTATGAAAGCACCTGAATTTGAAGGGCTCATGGACCCAGTTGAAGCAGATAACTGGTTGATGGATATCCAAGTAATTTTGGATTTTATGGGACTCACAGAACAAGAAAAAGTCATTTGTGCTTCCTTTGCACTCGAAAAGGATGCACGACATTGTTGGAGAACAGTCCAGCTACGCAGAAATGTGGCGAATATGAGCTGGCAGAATTTTGTGAATGAATTCAGGGTAATGTACTACAATCAAGAAATCCTTGCGGCCCAACAAGACAAGTTTTATAGTATGAAGCATGGGTCGATGACAGTGTTGGAAGCTGTCAAGAAATTTGAACAGCTAGCCCGCTTGTGTCCGGAACTCATACCAAATGAAATGGAGAAAGTAAGAAGAATGATGAAGATGTTCCGCACAGATATTGCCAAGCAAGTAAGTCCTGGGAGTAGCCCTCCAACCCTTGTAGCTGACTGTGTAAGTCGAGCTATAAGAGCTGAGTATTGGATTAATCAGGATAGGGAGGCGAGGGCTCAGATTTTCAAAGCTAAAAAGGAGGAGAAGGCTATATTAAAACAGTCGCAGCCTAAGGAACTTTACTCAAAGGGTCAGACTAGTAATTCCGCTCAAAATTCCAAGCAGTTTAGAAGAAATAAGAGGAAGGGGAATGGTTCCAACCAGGGCCAACAAAGAAATTACCCACAGAAAATGAACAATCAAGGCAATGGGGGTAATAAAAACAACCATCCCCTATGCACAAAATGTAGAAAGAAACACTATAGGGTATGCAGGATAGGGACAAATGCTTGCTATCTTTGTGGCAAGGAAGCCCATTATGCCAGGAATTGCGCCTTAAATATTCAAATTCAGACTCAGAAATACACGAACTGGAATTCAAGCAATCAGCTTCATGCGGTAAAAGCAGAGATTGAGGGCCCGCCAATTGTTCAAGGGAGATTAGAAGCTCCTGCACCACACGCCAGGATCTATGCCTACACAAAAGAGGATGTTGAAGTTGGAACTTCTCGCATGGTAACAAGTCAGCTTCCTATTGCCACCTATGATGCAATCGTTTTGTTTGATTCTAGTGCCACTCATTCATTTGTATCGATGGAGTTTGCCCAAAAATTAGGAAGAGCAGCCAATAATTTAGAGCAACCTTTTAGGACCTCCCTCCCGTCGGGAGAAATTCTACTATCCAACTATTGGATACGAAATGTTCTAGTAGTTATTTGCGACATAAAGCTGTACGTGGATCTTGTTGCGATAAAACTTCAAGATTACGATGTTATCCCAGGAATGGATTTCTTGGGAAGGTACCATGCTAAGATTGATTGTCGTAAACATTGTGTTGCATTTAGTCCCATCGGTGAGGAGGAATTCAACTTTTATGGTCAAACACGGAGTTCATCATCAAGGTTGAGCTCAGCAATGAAGGCGTGGAAGATGTTGACCAATGGGTGCAGAGGATATCTAGCTAGCATGGTGGACATGGCACAAAAGGATGAGTTAAGACCTGAAGATGTCCCGATTGTAAGGGAATACGTGAATGTCTTCCCTGAAGAATTACCAGGATTTCCTCCAGCGCGGGAGATTTCCTTCGAGATTGAGCTACTGCCCGGATCAGCACCTGTATCCAAGGTGCCCTACCGCATGGCTCCAGCTGAACATAGGGAACTGCAAGTGCAGTTGCAAGAATTGTTGGATAAAGGATTCATTCGACAGAGCCATTCACCTTAGGGAGCCCCGGTTTTGTTCGTCAGAAAGAAGGATGGATCGCTGCAGATGTGCATCGACTATCGTTAGCTGAACAAGATCACCATCAAGAATAATATCCTCTCCCTAGAATTGATGATCATTTTTATCAACTCACGGGAGCAATGGTATTCTCAAAAATTGATTAACGATTGGGATACCATCAACTTCAAATTAAGGAAACGGATGTTCCGAAGTTAGCCTTTCGAACGCGCTATGGACATTATGAGTTTCTCATTATGCCGTTTGGCTTAACTAACGCACCAGCTGTTTTCATGGACCTGATGAATCGGGTATTCAAGGAGTACTTGGATAAGTTTGTTATCGTCTTTATTGACGATATTCCAGTTTACTCTAAGTCCACGAAGGAGCATAAGCAACACCTCAGTCTTGTTTTGGAGAGGTTAAGACAAAATCAGCTCTACGCCAAGTTCACAAAGTGTGAATTTTGGTTGGAAAAAGTTCATTTTCTAGGTCATGTTTTCTCAAATGAAGGAATTTATGTTGATCCAGCGAAAGTGGAAGCAGTCAACAAGTGGCCGGTGCCGAAGAATGTTACGGAGATACAAAGCTTTCTTGGCTTAGCAAGATATTATCGATGTTTTGTCCATGGATTCTCAAAGATAGCTTCATCTCTTACAGCTCTTACTCGACAAGGAAAGCCATTCGATTGGACGCAAAGGTGTGAGGAAAATTTCCAAGAGCCTAAGAAGAGACTTACTAGCGCGCCAGTATTGATAATTCCCGACGTGGATGCAGGGAATTTTGTAATTTATAGTGACGCCTCTAAAACCGAACTAGGGGCTGTCCTAATGCAAAAAGGAAAGGTGGTCGCTTACGCCTCCCGACAGCTGAAGGATCACGAGCAGAACTATCCAACGCATGATTTGAAACTCGCAGTGGTGGTTTTGGCATTGAATATCTGGAGACACTATCTGAATGGGAATAGATGTAAAATCTATACAGACCACCAGAGTCTCAAGTATATTTTCACCCAGAAGGAGCTTCATATGAGGCAACATAGATGGCAGGAACTTGTTAAAGATTACGATTGTGAGATTCTTTATCACCTTGGAAAAGCAAACAGGGTAGCGAATGCTCTAAGTAGGAAATCATCCGGCAAGTTAATGTCAATTGGAATGTTTCCCAAGCCACTTCAAAAGGAAATTTCTGATTTCAACGTGGAGATGATAATTGGGAAATGATCTGTTTTGACTCTCCAGTCCATTCTCCTGGAATCTATCAAGCTCCATCAAGGGAAGGATCCCTATTTGCTCAAGGTGCAACTTTTTCTTGGAGAAAAGAATAAGGAATTTGAGGCCTCTGTGGACGGGACACTCCATTATAAGGGAAGGATCTGTGTCCCTAATTTTGAGTTTCTTAAGAAACAAATATTGTAAGAAGCACATGAGATGCCATACTTGGTACACCATGGAGCTTCCAAGATGTACAGGGATCTTAAAGAGAATTTTTGGTGGCCAAATATGAAGAATGAAATTGCGGATTTTGTGTCAAAATGCCTAACTTGTCAGAAAGTTAAGGCTAAACACTGACAACCTGGCGGAGATCTCCAGAAAATTGAGCTTCTCGAATGGAAATGGGAACAAACTACTATGGATTTTGTAGTAGGATTACCCAGGACCGCAAGTGGGAATGACACGATTTGGGTTATTGTTGATGGATTAACCAAATCAGCCCACTTTATTGCTATTAAGGCTACTTTTTCAGTGGAAAACTTGCTGAAATCTACGTATCTTAGATCGTTAGGCTACATGGAGTGCCGAAATCCATTATTTCAGATCGTGATGGGCGTTTTACCTCTCGATTCTGGTCAAGTGTTCACACTGTTATGGGTTCGAAGTTGAAGTTTAATACAACTTTTCACCCCCAAACTGACGGCCAATCAAAACGAATAATCCAAACACTAGAAGATATGTTGAGATCTTGTGTTTTGGATTTCAAAGGAAGTTGGGATCAGAAGCTGCCCTTGATTGAATTTTCTTATAACAATAATTATCACGCCTCAATTGGAATGGCTCCATTTGAAGCATTGTATAGAAGAAAATGTCGATCCCCCATTAATTGGCAAGAAGTTGGACAAAAGCAGCTTCAAACTACGTATTTCATCATAAAAACCTCAGAGGATATCAAGATGATCAAACAGAGACTCGACGTAGCTTTTAGTCGACATAAAAGTTATGTCGACAAACGTCAAAGACCCTTGGAATTCCAAGTTGGAGACTCTGTTTTCATTAAGATTGCTCCTATGAAGGGAGTAATGAGGTTCGGTAAGAAAGGCAAGCTCAGTCCAAGATATGTTGGACCATTTAAAATCCTTGAAAGGATTGGAAGAGTAGTCTATAAGCTTGCTTTATCACCAGAATTAGCTTATGTGCATGACGTTTTCCACGTCTCGATGCTGAAGAAGTATGTACCCGATTCTTCCCATGTTCTTAATCAAGAACCAATTAAAGTCCAAACTGATTTGACGTGTGAAGAAAAGCCAGTCCGGATTCTGGATCGGGAAGAAAAGGTCTTAAGAAACAAAATCATTCCTATGTATCTTTATGTGAAATTACCAACCTTTTTACAAAGTTACGATTTCCTTTTTAAGGAACCAAAGTTGTACTATATATGTTTATGTGAAATGCCTGATATGATTTTATCAGATTATATTTGAGTTCTTATAGCATTATAACACTCAATGGTAGTTTGCTTAGCCAAGCATGAGGCCTTTTGAGGAAAAAGGCAAAATAAGAATTTATGATTTTATTCCCGTCAACGTTTGACCAGACTGACTCAAGGCATGATTCTGACGGTACTGTAGTATAGTCAGCAGTATGAAAATTATACTGTGAAAAACCGTCATCACAGATGAAAATGCAAGAATAAGATACGAGACCACTTTAGAAAAATCAAACACAATATTTAGAGCAATAAGGACTAAGTGGCTTCAAGTCCAAAGAAAAACCTACATGTAGTCCAGTTAAGTGTAGATAAATTTTGGACTGTAGTCCAATAAAACTGTATTGTTGATAGTTGAAAATAGTATTTGTAATATCTGCATTAGTATGAAAATGGACAGCATATTAGGAGGAAAGCCAAACGGAGCCCTAATGGGAGGACACCTCATCATGGATAATTATATGAATTTATTGATTTTTGAAAAAATCTAGAAAGTATTAAGTGGATTACTTGGTCTCCATGGACCCATCATGGCCGGCCACCTTAAGGGATCAATGAGCAAATATTTTTCTTTTGAGGCTATATATGCAATTTTAGGAATAAAAATTATTATAAAAATTTAATTATTTTTCACCTATAAATAGGTGATGATGGGGGAATGTTGGACCACTTAGTTACACTTCAAAAACTCTAGTTCATTTCCAATTCTCTCTCTTTCTCACCCTTAGGAGCCGAACCCAAAAGAAAAAAAAAACAGAGAGAGAGTGGTCGGATTTGTGAGTGGAGGAAGTAAGGAGGGAAATTTTTAATTCAAGACCTAGAACCATTCTCAAGGTTTAAAGGGACACTCCTAAACCCTTTAAGCAATTCAATTAAGTTATGATTCAAAAGTTTAAGTGTATTTCATTTTGGGTATGTAAGAGCATAAGCTCACCTTTATTTTTCATGCAATAGCCTAGATTACTTAATATATGCTTGATTAGGGTTTAGTGGTCTTGATTTATGAGTTGGTGTATGTTTGTGATGCTATGTGTTAAAAATTATGTGGTATGTGTAAATGCATGTTAAGTATTTGTAATATGTCCCCACATACACAAGAAGACGTGTTGAATGAATGATGATAATGGTAATGATGTATGATGAATGGAGGTTTAAAGATTAACCCAAAACCCTAATTTGGTAAAGGTTACCAGTTAGGTTTGTAAGGATGGGAGACCAATGCATGATGATGGAAACTATACGTAACACACTACATGTTTGTCGTAGGCTTACGATTTCAACCGTTTGAGGTAGGATGTGCGTAATTTTAAGTAAAAATCAACCAAAGTTGAAAACTGCCAGTTTCAGATTAAACTGGGCAGCAATCTGGAAATGGAATTTTGAGCCCTTTAGAGGCCGAATTTGGAAAAAATCAAAACTACAAAGTTGTAGAGAATTCAAAATTCTAGGGGGTATTATGAATGGTTTTTAAAAATAAAGCTAGAAAGGCCTCCGTTTTTATGAAAATTCGAACCTGGTCTGCCCAGACCTGATGCACGACCAGGTAGTTTAAACAAGGAAAACAGATAGGTTAAAGATAGAACCAAGTTTTGAGAAAAGAACAAAAGTTGTAGGGTTTTTTGAGGTCTACAAATTTCATGAAGAAAACTTTTTAAAATTCAAAACAAATTTTAATATAAAACTGGATCTTTAAAACTGAGTAGGAAAACAGGAAATTGTTGCATAGGATTTTCAAAACAGTGTATGAACAGGAAATTCCTGCACATGCACTGATAAGTGAAATTATGAAACTATTTTCAAAGATTGCTTTTAGAATTTGACAGTTTTGTTTAAAAGTTAAAGTTTTATAAAAATACAGTTTTAAGGGATTAAAGGTTTACAAAAGGTTTTTTTTTTTAAAAAAAATTAATAATACTAAGCAATTGGGTTGGGCCTACAACCCATGGTTACCAATAGTAACCTAATAGGGTATTACTTTAAAAGTAATTGGGCCTTAGTAACCTAATAGAGTATTAATCTAAATATGATTGGGCTTATACCCAGGGTTACTAATAGTAACCTAATAAGATGTTATTTACTATTTAACTATGATTGAGCCTTGTACCCAAGGTTGCATCTAGTAATCAAACAAGATATTGTTTGATTGTAATTGGGTCATATGCCCTAGGTTTACATTTAGTAATTGAATAAGATATCATTGTAGTGTATGGGGGACATGTAACTAGGGTTATTGATGAATGTTGGTTAAGGATACCAGCATTGAATGTAATGATTTATGGTAAGATAGGATGATCCTTATCTTACGTCCTTTTTGGAAATAAGAAATTAACCTGTTGTTGCAACAAATCCAGGACGTAACATAACCTTGTACATAACCAGTAAGTACAACTCCACCTACAGCATAGGCAAATTGTTTTACCGCTTTGCATGTTTTCCAAAGCTCATGCATTCATGTTTGTAATGCATATGATTTATATTTTACTATTTTGGCATCATGAGCCATGCTCACTAATGATAAATCACATGGTAAGAATAAGATCAAGTTTCAAGTAAGAAACTATTTTCAAATATGAAATGGTTTTTCAAGTATGGAATGATTTTCTAAGTATGAAATGGTTTTTCAAATATGTTTTAAAGTAAGAAAAAGTTTTTAAGTATGATGGCAAACAAGTTGCCTTGTGTCGTACCGACTCGCTTTAGGTTGGGTTTGGTCCATGGTTTGAGTTGGATTGGACTGACTGCCCCAACCACTCCATGGCTGCGCACCACGGTACATACACTCATGTTATGTAAGGGGCCCAAAAAGATGATAACATTAAAAAGCATAACTGATTTGATAAGAAAACATAAATGGTTCATGCATGTCTTTTTCAAAATTGTTTTGCAGATGATAAGTTGTACTTTCTGAGCGAAAGCTCATGACTTACGTTTATGCTGTAGGTAAGTAGCCTATCAGTGATGTGTGATACAAGACTGTGGAGATGGCACTGCAGACTGTGAAATTTAGGTTGGTCACCGCCACGCGTTTTGAAAATTTATTGTGTTATGTGATGTTGGTTTGAGGGTAGTAATATCTAATAATTAGTATGAGTTACATGATATGTTACAAAGATTTGAACCATATTTCTTAATTAAGCTTATACTTGTATATATTTTTATATAAAAGTATAAGGTTTTGAATTTAAGTTAAAAAAATTCAGTACTACTACAAGTATGAGTAAGATAAGTATTTAAGTAAAGTAAGCATGGTAACAGCCCTATGTAGGTGAGGTGTTACATTCTGCCCCCTTGATTTTGAGTTGGTGGTATCCTGATCGTAAATCAACCTTCGAGAATACCACTACTCCTCTAAGTTGATCAAAAAGATCAATGATTCTAGGGAAAGGGTACTTATTCTTGATATTAATCTTGTTTCGCTCATGATAATCGATGCACATCCAAAACAATCAATCTTTTTTACTGACAAATAGGACTGGGGCTCCCCAAGATGAATAACTCTGTCGAATAAATCCTTTATCCAACATTTATTGTACTTGCACTTTAATTCCCTGAGTTCAACCGGTGCCATACGGTAAGGCTCCTTAGATATTGGTGTTGATCCAGATAATAATTCAATCTCGAAGGAAATCTCTTGCTCCAGAGGAAGTCCTGGTAAATCCATAGGAAAGACTTCCACATATTCCCTTACAATTGAAACGTCTTCCAGCTTTAATTCAATTTCTTGCATTTTGTCAATCATGTTGGCTGAATATCCTTCGCATCCATTAGCCAACATCTTCCACGCCTTCATTACTGAGACCAATCTTAATGATGAGTTTCGGGACTGATCATTGAAGTTAAATTCCTCCTACCAAAGGGACTAAAAACAACACAACGCTTTTGACAATCAATCTTTGCGTTGTACTTCCCCAAGAAGTCCATTCCTAGGATAAATTCATAATCTTGAAGCTTAATCGCAATTAAATCTATGTACAACTCTCTACCACAAATGACTATTGGAACATTTTGTACCCAATAATCATTAAACAAAATTTCTCTTGACGGAAGGAAGGTTTTGAAGGGTAAAGTCAATCTAACACCTTCTCTTCCTAATTTCTGGACAAACTCCAATGATACAAACGAATGAGTGACAACAGAATCAAACAAGGCGATTACATTATGCGTGATGATAAAGATCTGATCTGTTATCACTTGAGAAGTCCTAACTTCAACATCTCCTTCTTATAGGCATAGATCCCTTGCTTGTGATTCAGGAGCTTCTAGCCTTCTTTGAGCAATCGATGGACCTTTGATTTTTGCCTGAACCGCATGGAGTTGGCTGTTTGTGTTCCTATTTTGGTGCTGCTAGTTTTGGTTTTGATTGTTTGAGGTACAATTTCTGGCATAGTGGCCTTTCTTGCCACAAAGATAGCAGGTATTTGACCCCATCCTACATATTCCCAAATTCTTCTTCTCGCACTTCGCACATTTGGGATAGCTATTACCACCATCAGCTTGGTTGTTCTTCTTTTGAGAGTAGTTTCTCTATTGACCTTGATTGTGAACATTTCCCTTCCTTTTGTTACTCTCAAACTGCTTGGAATTCTAATCAGAATTACTAGTCTGGCACTTTGGGTAGAAATCTTGGTTCTACTTAGACTGCCACTACTTCAAAATAGCCCTATCTTTATTCTTAGCTCTGAAAATTTAAGCCCTTGTCTCCTTGTCCTGGTTGATCCAATACTCTGCTCTTATAGCTTGACTTATACAGTCAGCTATTGTAACGACCCACCTTATGTAGGTCGTTATCATACTTATGTTACATAATTACTTAACTTACTTGACATTGCGAAAATACTGAATAAATTTTTTTTTAAACTTAAAACCTAACTCAACCACGTACTTATATATGTATATATATATATACATACTCAATTGAGTAATGGAGTTTCAAACATATTTTAACACATTGCAGATTGTACTAAGTAACAAATACAACATTTTATTCCAAAACTCATAGCGGTATCCAACCGAAAGTTTCACTGCTAGCCGTGCCATGCCCCACAGTCTTGCATCAAGTATTGCCAATAGGCTGTTTACCTACAGCATAAACATAAGATATGAGCTTTTGCCTAGCAAGTACAACTATCATTCCGCAAAACAATCTTAATAAACATATGCATGATTTGATTATGCTTCCTTATTAAGCTTTCTTCATTCGTATATATTTGCGGGCCCCTTTCTTAACATGAGTGTACGTATCGTGGCGTGTAGCCATGGAGTGGTCGGGGCGGCCAACCCAGTCCAACTCAAACCATGGACCAAACCCGCCCTCATGGCAGGTTGGTAAGATACAAGAAAACTTTCTTATTATCATTCTTGAAAAAAGTTTCTTAAAAACAGTTTCATACCTGAAAACAGTTCCTTAAAAACAGCTTCTTGAATATAGTTTCTTACTTGAAACTTGATCTTATTCTTACCATGTGATTTATCATTAGTGAGCATGCTTTCATGATGCCACAACATAGAACATTAAACATATGCATCACATACATTAATGCATGAGCTTTGAAAAACATGCAAAGCAGTAAAACATTTGGCCTATGACGTAGGCGGAGTTGTACTTACAGGTTGTCCTAGGTTCTTAGTTTGTTGTTCCAACGAGACACAACAGTAGGTCACACTCCTGTTTTCAAATAAGGTGTAAGATAAGAATCATCCTATTTTATTATAAACCATAACATATTGTTGGTATCCAATCCAACAATCATATGTAACCATAGATACAAGCCCAACATGTTAAAGTGGTATTCCATTTGGTACTATAAGTAACCATGGATACAAAGCCCAACATATAAAATGAACCAAGTCATCATAACTTGGTTCATTTTATTCATGTTTTCCTTCTTCTCACAACACCTTATTGATTGATATTGTCTTTTAAAATCATTTGTAAAATTTCAACCTTTTAAAACCATTTTTGTAAACCATAGTTCCTTTTGAACAAAAATAGTAAAGTTGTAAAATTCTGAAAGCTTCTTTTGAAAACAGTCCCGTAAATTTAGTTGTCAGTGCATGTGCAAGAATTTCTAGCACCATGCACCATTTTGAAAGAAATCCAGTTTTATCTTTACAACTTTCATTCTTTACACAAAACTTAATTCTACCTTTAACCTATCCGTTTTCATTTTTGAAACATCCTGGCCTTGCATAGTGTTGGGGTCGGCCAAGTTTGAGAATTCATAAAATCGGAAGCTTTTGGAGCGTGTTTTTCAAAAAATATTCATGTTTTCCCTTAGGGTTTTCCATTTTCTACAACTTTGTAGTTATAACTTTTTCCAAATTCTGCCTCTAAGGGGCTTAGAATTTGGTTTCCAGAAAACTGTCCCATTAATTGTTTTTTTTTTTTTTTAAAAAACCGGCAATTTGTGTTTGTTGGTTTTTGTTGAAAATTTTGCACACACTACCTCAAACAGTAGCAACCGTGAGCCTATGTCAACATGCAACGCGTCGGATTTGTTCTTAACATTCAACCATACACTTATCTTCTTACTTGAAAACACCAAATAGATAACCTTATGTAGCTTACCAAATTGTGTTTTGAGGTTAGTTTGTTAACCTGCATACATCTATCATTTGCAAACATCATCACCATCATCATCATCATCATCATTATCATTCATAAAATTTCTTTACTTAAGCATGTGAAGGTATTTTCACAACCAAATAGTGGGCATACATAACCTTGACATTCCTTCTAGGGCATAAAATCACATTCATGCTTAAACTTGGCAATCAAGATATTCTAAACTTAGATCATGCATAAACTAATCACATCACAACCATAATAGGAAAAAAAAAAAAAAAGTGACACGAGCTTTTGCTCTTATAACCCAAGCTTGAAATACAATTAAATTTTCTTGAATCAAACTTAATGAAATTTTTAAGAAAAGGGTTAAGGGTAATACCTCTAAAGCTTGGAGAATTTGATTCTAAACCCTTGTTGAAAGAAATTTGCTCTCCCTTTTCACCTCACAAGAACCGGCCACTACTTGTTTCACACTTTTTTTTTTTTAGAGCTAGAAGGGAAAAGTTGAAAGTGAACTAGAATTTTGAAAGCTAACTAAGGGTCCACACACCACCTCACCACCCCTATTATATAGGTTAAAAAACCAAAGTTTCTATAATTATTTTTATTCTCAAAAATTCCCCTTGAATTTATATATTTGATCTTAAAAACAAAAATTTTATCTTTCACAATCCTTAGGTGGTAGGCCATGTGGAACAATTTTAGCTCCCAATTAAATCATAATTATCCACTTAATTAAAAATTTCCAAAATTACTTAATTATTTATAATGAGGTGCCCACCAAGTAGGGCCATGTTTGGCACTTCCCCCAATATGCAGTCCATTTTCTTAATAACCCAAGTAGTGCTATTACTGTTTTAACTATTAATAGTACAGTTATTCTAGACTGCAGTCCATAATTTATCTACACTTTACTGGACTGCTTGTAGGTTTTTGTTAGGACTTGAAGCTACTTAGTCCTTTTTACTCCACATATTAAACCTGATTTTTCTAAAGTGGTCTCATGCCTTAATCTTACTTTTTCATTGGTAATGATGGTCTACCGCAGTATAATTTTCATACTGCTTATTATACTGCAGTTGCATTTTAATCATATCCAAAATCATCCTAGTCAAACGTTGACCGGAATAAAATCATAAATCCTTATTCTGCCTTTTTAATCAAAAGGCCTTATACTTGACTAAGTAAACTATTATTGAGTCTTATAATATTATAACAACTCAAATATATTATGATAAATCAGATCAAGTATTTCACATAAGCATACATAGTACAAACTTCAATTCCTTTAAAAGGAAATCGTGAATCTGTAAAAAGGTTGGCTATTATAGCTAAAATGATTGGAGGGCTACTACCAACACTTATTTTCTTGGCAATATCTGTGTGAAACATCTTCATCATTCTCCTTACCTTCTCCGTTTCGTTAGGAATGAGTTCTGGGCACAGACGAGCTAGCTGTTCAAATTTTTTGACAGCTTCCAGTACTGTAATTGATCCTTACTTTAAATTGTTAAACTCATCTTGCTGAGCCGTGAGGGTTTCTCTATTGTAGTACATCCCTCTGAATTCGGTTACAAAATCCTGCCAACTCATGTTTGCAACATTTCTACGCATCTAAACTGTCATCCACCAATGGCATACATCCTTTGTGAGTGCAAAGGAAGCACAAATGAGCTTTTCTTGCTCTGTGAGTCCCATAAGTCTAAAATTACTTGGATGTCAATAAGCCAGTTACAACTTTTTATTGGGTTGGTAGATCCCTCAAATTCAGATGCCTTCATACACCTAAATTGCTCATACAACAAGTCTTCCCAAACTATAGGCGGGTTCCCTTGTGCCCGAGTTGGTTCAACTAGTGCTGGTGGAACTTCTGGATTTTGTGGAACAACTTGATTAACTTATGGTATCTAAGGAACCTCTGAAGGCATGAGATTTTTTTGAGGTGTAACTTCATTAACATGAGGCATCTGATTTGGATAAGCTATATGATCTGGAAGCATGTTCGTTTCTTATTGTTGCTTTAGCAATTGACATTGCAAATCCGCTCTAGCAATTGTCGTTGAAAATCCACTACTATAGTTGCAAGATTAGGCTCTTGTGGAATTTGGTTTGGTCGCACACGAGGGCGAACCATCTTCTAGTTCCTAATTCATCACAAGAAAGGATATTGTAATATTTCTAATACCCATTCCTTAATTTATATCTTGTCATGTCATATCGAAGAAACATTATAAGCATACCATGTTAGAGATTCGTCATGATCTCATCATATCACATCATAAATTTATCATAAGCTTATCATAAGGAATAACACTTAGTTAAACCATAACATGTTCATATGTACATTTCATAGTTTTTTATTTTTTTATTTTAATACATCATACAAAAACAGTGTAGTCTTACGGCAGTGTCTAACACTTGTCCGGTACATGTCAGGCCTAATATATACAAGATCAATATGGAAGTGTCTACTACTTTACCTTCATACTATATATACAATATAAGGTAAAAAAGGTAAAAAGATCAAAACCTCAGATCTGGGGCAAACTACTCTGACGAGATGTCAGAGAAGACTACGGAATCGGTATCCTTATCATCGTCATTTTCACTAAACAGGATGTCCTTTGGATCTTCCTACTACTCCTCCTCCTCGTCACCATCTTCATCGTCATTGGCGATGATAATCACTAGAGGATTCTCCATGTTTTCCTTCGAGTCAATCAGATGATCTGTTGGGTCCCTCTCGGCATCCTCTTCTTGTGGAGGAATCCCCTGGATGGGTAGCGCTGGATTAGGTTCTTTTGGCATAAATAAACCTATATGGTAAGCTTGTTGGGATCTATATGTGCCCTAAGGATAGAAAATCAATTATAGGGATTATCTGTAAAAATGACATTTTGATATTAATAAAAATAGGGTGTTCATGTTTAATAAGTTGTGTCCTATTTATTTTCATTTGTTGATTGTATGCTTATTTTGAGCAAACATAAAATACTCCTAGGCTGTTGGTAGTATATCAAATTACCATATGTATACGGGGTATACATAGAAAACGTGGTAATTTGATAACAGTCTAAATAAATGGTCCACAATTGATGGAATAAGATTTGGGGATCTTATTTATGATAAGATTGTAAAGGTTGCCTACTTCCTTGGTGGGATGGTTTGTCTTGACCATCGGATTGGTTCTGAGTAGAAACTTTAATGTATACTAGTATTGAGGTATGACATTGGACTGGACCTAAGGTGTTAATTGATTCGGTTTAATAATTCTGTTTATAAGAATCAATGACGCTTTGATTATCATTCTGCATTAATCTTAATCCTGAAATGAATACTTGAGTTCGCATCCATGACTTATGCACTTTGATCCACTATAGGTGAGATACTGATAATTGATGGTCAATATAGTGTTTTGGGTGTATGACTTATGGATGGAGAGATCAAGATTCATATATACGAAAATCCATAGCTATCTTAATGAAAGTACATGTTATCAACTTAAAGGAATTATTCATGAATTGAAAGATAATATAACAAGATCTTGGCCATCGGTTTACTTTGTGTTCTCTGATGGTTTACCGATTGTATGGCTTTACAATTGGTGGTTCTTTCATTAAAAAATAATGAAACTTTAAGTTAAAATGATTGAAAAATGGAAAAGTCCTTAATTCAATCATGGATAACATATGGGGATTAAGCAAGCGATGAATAAATCACGGAAGAAGCACTGCGTTAGAGAGCTTTCGTAATATGGTATGTAAACGGGAGTTCAGCTTTAGACTTTTAGTAGAATAGTCCTGAAGTTGATAATTGATGAATAATTAATCCGGGATTAATTTTTCACAATTATAGAAGCCTCTTTACATATTTCCATCGAGTCCCTCTACTAGCTCATATAGTTCCATGAAGCGTCTTGGGATTTGTTCCTAATGAGATCGGTAAATTAAATGAGAATTTAATAATGTCTATTAAGACACGACACTCTCTAACATGCAATCCCGAAAAGATTGGACGTGTGAAATTAATGTAGACAAATAATGTGATTTGTCAACATATGATTGGTTGCAAACAAAATAATTATTTGTTAATTATTTTGGTTAATTGAATTTTGGAAATAAGATTGTGTTTGAATTATTTAGGTTTTGAAAAACAATTTTTCTCTCATAATCTATGGTGCACGAATTTTAGTGGTTGTGTAACGACCCGTCTATCGTAGGCCGTTACCTTACTTATCTTACATAATCACTTAACTTATTTATCTTAGCGGAAATACGGAATATTTTTTTTTTAAACAACTTGAAACTAAAATCTATCCCATTACATACTTACATGTATATACATACATACTTACGTACTTCAGTACTGAAATGTCAACTTACATATAACATAGTTCATAAATAATAACATAATATAACAAAAGACGTAGTGGTCTCCATCCCACATTTCACATCTCACCGTGCCAAGCCCCACCGTCTTGTATCAAGGATTGCCGATAGGTTGCTTACCTACAACATAGACGTAAGTTGTGAGCTTTCACTCAATAAGTACAACTATATACCCGCAAAACAAAACTTAATAAAGCATTGCATGAACCAATTATGCTTTATTATGCTTTCTTATGTTAGCATATCTTTTGGGCCCCTTACATAACATAACATAAGTGTCCGTACCGTGGCGCGCTGCCATGGAGTGGTTGGGGTGGCCAACCAAGTCTAATTCAAACCTTGGACCAAACCTGCCCTTGTGGCAGGTCGGTACGACACGAGGCAACTTGCTTGCCATCATACTTGAAATATTTCCTTAACTTGTTCTTAAACATAATTTCTTATGAATAGTTTTCATTCTTGAAAACGATTTCTTGAACATAGTTTTCTTCTTGAAAACAGTCTTTTAAAACAGTTTCATACTTGAAACTGGGTTCTCATTCTTACCAAGTGACTTATCATTGGTGAGCATATTTCATGATGCCATAATAATAAAAAATAAATCACATGCATCACAACATGTATGCATGAGCTTGAAAACAAACAAGCAATAAAACAATCTGCCTATGCTGTATGCGGAGTTGTACTTACAAGTTTCGTTCTGGATTTTGTTGCTCCAAATCAGGTTGCAACAACAGGTTACTTCCCTGTTTTCAGAAAGGATGTAAGATAAGGTTATCTTACCATAAATCAAAGTCATAAAATGTTGGTATCCTAACCAACATTCATGAGTAACCCTAGTCTTATGTCCCCTCACACACACACTTATGATAACTTATTTGGTTACTAAATGTAACCCTAGGGCTTATGTCCCAACCAACATAAACAGTATCTTAATAAGTTACCTCGGGTAACCCTTGGTGTAAGCCCAAGTTATATTTGGATCAAATCCTATTGGCTTACTAAGGCCCAACTTTTAAAGGTTATGTCTTATTAGGTTACTATTAGTAACCTTGGGCTTTAGACCCAACCCAATAACTTGGTAACCTATCGGGTTACTAATGGTCATGATCTTGTTACTATGTCCTAAAATAATTTGGGCCCGAATAAATTTAGTAACCTATCTGATGACCATATATCTTACTTATGATTACCCTATTACTTGGCCCAATTCATTTTTTCCTTACTAAACTTGGTTTAACTAACCATTTAATAAACTATTTTTATAAAACTGTCTAAGTCTGGGGAAGTTTACTGAAAATAGTCCCATTAATTTAACTATCAGTGTATGTACAGGAATTGCCTGTTCCTGCACTGTTTTACAAATCCTGTGCAGGAATTTCCTATTTTCTACACAGTTTTTAGACTCCAGTTATATCTTAAAATATGTCTTGAATTTGAAAAACTTTTTTTCACCAAAGTTTTAGATATTGAAAAATTCTATAAATTTTATTCTTTACTTAGAACCCAGTTATGTCTCTAACGTTTCCTTTTCCTTGTTGAACCTGCCTGGCCGTGCACAGGGTCTGGGCATGTCCAGGTTCGGACTTTTGTGAAAACAGAGGCTTTTGGAGCCTTATTTTTCAAAACCGTTCATGTAGCTCCCTAGGATTTTCCATTTCCTACAACTTTCATGTTTTACGTTTCTCCAAATTCGGCCTCTAAGGACCTCAAAATTGCTTCTCCAGTGAGTTGCCCAGTTTTACCCGAAACTGGCAGTTTTGGCTTAAGTCCATTTTTTTGTAAAATGTATGCGGACACTACCTTAAAAGGTCGCAACCGTGAGCCTATGATAAACATGCAGCATTTTTAACGTAAATTTTCCATTAACATACATTCATTCTTATTCATAAAATCATTCATACAAACCTATATGGTAAATTATTACCAATTAGGGTTTTTAGGGTTTCCATAACCCTTCTAGCATCATACATCAATATCACATAGTCAAACACACCATACATCATCTTAAGTGTGTGGGGACATATTACAAACATTTACTAGGCACTCATACATACCATACATACTCTAGCAATTGAAATCATAAACATACACATAACCATAAACCAAGACCATTAACCCTAATCAAGCACAAATCTAAGCTTATACAATGAGCTTATGCTCTTACATACCCACATAAATACACATAAAGCTTGTACCAAAAACTTAATTGGATAGCTTAAAGGTTTGTAGAAGGATACGTTTAAGCTTGGAATTTGGTTCTAGACCTTGAATCAAGCTTTTCCTTCTTGCTTGGTCTCTCCCTAAAATCTGACCACCACTTCCTCTCCCTCTCTCTCTTATTTTTTTTTTTCTCTTCTCTTTCTCTCTTTGGGTTTCGGCTGCTAAAGGGGAAGAGGGTGAGCTGAAATTTTGCACGAGTTTTGGTAAGGTCACACAAAAATGCTCAAAAATCCACCCCCCATCACCTATTTATAGGTGAAAAATAAATTTCTTTTTGGATTTATTTTTATCTTCAAAATTGCATATGTGTCCTTATGAGCAAAATATTTGCCCAATAATCCATGAGGTGGCCGGCCATTAGAGTGCCTTGGAGGCCAAGTAACTTATTTCCTTCCCAATTTTCACAAAATCCATAAATCTTGTAATTATCCAATGGATGAGGTGTCCTCCCCTTTGGGCCTTGTTTGCCCTTCCTCTTAAAATACAATCCATTTTCATACTAATGCAGATATTATAAATACTGCTTTTACTAATAACATTACTGTCATACTGGACTGCAGTCCAGAATTCATATGCGTATTATTGGACTGTGTAAAAATTTTCCTAGTTTCAAGTCCTAAGAAAATCCTTTATGCAATCCAATTTTACGCAGACGAATTATGGACTACAGTCCAGCATGACAATACTGTTTTTCACTAAAAACAGTATTGATATTATCTGAGTTAGTAAGGAAATAGACTGCATTTTTATTTAGGGATTTTTGGGAATTAAGTGGACAATTATGCACAAATTGGAAGCCAAGTGGCTCCCTTAAAGCCGTCCACCTTCAGGGACTAAAGTGTAAATATTTTGTCCTTAGGGGCCAAAGTGTAATTTTAAGAAAAGTAAGTAAGTATATAATTATTGATTTAAGGAATTTATGGATATTCCTAACCAAGCCTCCAACTAGAGTTGAACTAGGCCAATGGTCAGTTACATTGACCGGTTACATTGGGTGGCTTGGAGAACAAGGAAACAAAGTAGAGATAAGTTGAAAAGATTTTCCCTTGGCTCACACTCTTGCATGGCCGGTTGATAGGGCTGCCTTGGAGAGCAAGCTTTTAGCAAGGTGATGTAAGCAAGGTGAGGTAAGCAAGTAGTTAGCTTGGTGAGCAAGTAACTTGGTAAACAAGCCATTTCTTGGCTCACACACTTGTATGGCCGGTTGTCAAGAGTGCCTTGGATAGCAAGCATTTAGCTTGATGATGTAAGCAAGGTGAAGTATGCAAGGTGAGGTAAGTAAATAGTTAGCTTCGTGAACAAGTACCTTGGTGAACAAGCCATTTCTTGGCTTACACTCACCCTTGAATGGCTGGCCACCTAGGAGGGTCTTTGGGTAAATATTTTGCTCATTAAACCCTTATATGCAATTTTAGAAATTATTCTCCACCTATAAATAGGTGAGGCTGGTTCACATTTTTTTTGGACCATTTAGTTGAACCCGAAACTCTGCCCAAATTTCAACTCAACTCTCTCCCTCTCACCTTAGGAGCCGAAACCAAAAGAGAGAAAAAAAAAAATTTTTGATTCAAGAGTTAAGGTAACTCTCCTAAACCCCCTAAGCAATTCAATTAAGTTTTGATTCAAGAGTTTATGTGTATTTCAAGTTGGATTTGTAAGAGCATAAGCTCACCCTTTTATTTTCCATGCAAGAGCTTAGAGTGCTTGTTAGGCGCTTGATTAGGGTTTGGTGGTCTCTAATTATGTTTTGATACATGTTTTTGATAATATGTGTTAGAAATTATGTAGTATGTATGTATGTCTAGTAGGTGTTTGTTATATGTCCCCATGTGTTTAAGAAGTTGTAGGTTATGCATGAATGATGGATGAACTAGGTTATGAACTTGTATGACAATATGGATATGCAAACCAACCTTAAACCCTAGTTTGGTGTTAGAACATCACAAGGGTTGTATGTGTATGAATGAATGTATGTTAATGAAAAAATTTACGTTAGACACGCTGCATGCTTGATGTAGGCTCACGGTTTTAAACGTTCGAGGTAGTGTGTGCGTAATTTTACGTAAAAACGGATTCAAAGCAAAACTGCCAGTTTCGGGTAAAACTGGGCAGCTTACTGGAAAGGTAATTTTGAGGCCCTTAGAGGCTGAATTTGAGAAAAGTTAAAACTACAAAGTTGTAGGAAATGGAGAATCCTAGGGGACAACATGGACAGATTTTAAAAATAAGCTCCAAAGGCTTTTGTTTTTACGAAAACCGGAGCCCTGGTCTACCTAGACCCTGTGCACGGCCAGCCTGTTTCAACCAGGAACATGAAAAAGTTAAAGGCAGAATTAGGTTTTGAGTAAAACACGAAAGTTTCAGGGTTTTTCAAGATCTACAACTTTCATTAAGAACATTTTTTTCAAATTCAAATTAGATTTTAAAGTAAAACCTGATTTTCCAAAACTATGCAGGGAACAAGAAATTCCTGCACAGGATTTTCAGAAAATAGTGCATAAGCAGGAAATTCCTGCACATACACTGATAACCAAAGCTTATGGGACTGTTTTAAGCAGTTATAAAAAGGAGTTAAAATTTATCAAACAAGGATTGAAATAAACAAAATAAGCCTAGTCCTATGGTAAACAACTATAGGACAAATAGTAACCGGGAAGGTTACCAAATTTTATTGGGCCAAATAATTTAGGTTACTTATAGTAACCACATGAGATACCCAAGCTATTAGGTTGGGCCTTAGTAAGATTAGTAACATAATACTATTCAAGTATGATTGGCCTTAGTACCCAAGGTTACCCTAAGTAACCTAACTAAATATTGTTTAAATATGTTGGGCCATGAGCCCTAGGATTACGGCTAGTAACCGAACGAGTTATCATTAGTAGATGTGGGGGACATATAACTAGGGTTACTCATAGATGTTGGTTGGGATACCAACATTTAATGATTATGATTTATAGTAAGATAGAATATGAATGACTCTTATCTTACACCCTGTTTGGAAACAGGAGTATGAATTGTTGCTGTGTCATGTTTGGATGATAAACCAAGAGCGTAGGACGACAGGTAAGTACAACTCCACCTACAGCATGAACAAAATCGTTTTTGTTGCATGGCATGTTTTTCAAGAAATCATGAACTGATGTTATGATATGTTTATGTTATGATGTTTATGCTATGATGTTTTATGTTATAATGTATTATGTCATGATGTTTTATGCTATGGTTGATATTATGTTATGTTATATGTTTTGATATAGTGACATCATGAGGCATGTACACTAATGTTAAACCACATGGTAAGAACATGTTTTTTTTTTTTAAGTCATAAGATAAGATAAGACAAGCTAATGTTATTGTGTCTTACCGACCTGCCACAAGGGCGGGTTTAAATGGCATGGTCCATGTTTGAGTTGGATTGGATTGGCTGCCCCAACTGTTCCATGTTAAACAATATGATTCATGGTTTGAGTTGGGATTAGATTGGTCACCCCAATCACTCCATGGTTACACGCCACGGTATATGCACTCATATTATGTAAAGAGCCCAGAAACCAAATCAACATAAGAAAGCATAATCGGTTCATGCATTCTTACACTTAAAAATGTTTTGCGGATCGAATATTGTACTTATTGGGCATAAGCTCATTACTTACGTTCATGCTGTAGGTAAGCAACCTACCGGCAATAGTTGATGCAAGACTGTGGAGAGATGGCACTGCGGACTGTGAAATGTGGGATGGACACCGCCACGGGATTTTAGAAAATATGTTTTTGTAAAATATGTTTGTAAAATGTGTTTATGTTACGTTATAATGAAGTAATAGTATGGGTGAGGAAAAGTTCAAGTATGATGGCAACAAGTTGCCTCATGTCGTACCGACCCGCACTAGGTCGGGTTTGGTCCATGGTTTGAATATGATAGCTTTCAAATGAAGTGTGAAAGCTCGGTACTCGAGTAAGTACCTATAAATAAGTATGAGTATGAGTATCAGTATAAGTATGAGTATAAGTATGAGATAAAGTCAAGTTTAAGTTTGAGTTTAAAATAAAGTTTACAAGAAAAAAAAATTACTCTACAATTTGCAGTAAGTTTAAAGTAATACGAATCATGAATTAAGTTAAGTAAGTATACAATGTCACGGTCTTACGTAGCGTAGGTCGGGGTAGTGACACGGCACACGTCCTGGATAAGGAAGCGAAGAAGTAGGAATCACGATCAGAAGTGTGCTTGTTTATTGGCTATCCAAAAGGGACAAAAGGTGGTATGTTCTATAATCCGAAGTAAAATAAAGTCTTCGTTTCTACACATGCAACATTCCTGGAGGAAAGTTACATGGAAGACTTTAAACCTCGTAGCAAAGTAGTGCTTGAGGAGATGACTTCGGGTTTGGATATTCCTAAAGTCACTGAAAACCCTGTGGAAAAACTGCTAAAGAATCAACAAGCACGGGAGCTTTGTCGTAGTGGGAGGATTGTCAGGGAACTTGAAAGGTATATGTTCAATGGTGAAGTCTTTGAGGCAAAATCCATAGAACATGTGGACGATCCGGCTACGTACAAGGAAGCTATGGAGGATGTTGATTCTAGTCTTTGGCAAAAGGCTATAACACCGAGATGGAATCTATGGATTCCAATGGGGTCTGGAAACTTGTAGACTTACCCCAAGGCATAAAATCGATTGGGTGTAAGTGGGTATACGAGAGGAAGAGAGGTATGGATGGGAAAGTGGAAACTTTCAAGGCAAGACTTGTAGCGAAGGGCTATACGTAGAAAGAAGGAATCGACTATGATGAAACCTTCTCGCCTATAGCAATCCTCAAGTCAATCCGCATTCTTTTATCCATTGTGGATGCTCTCGATTATGAGATCTGACAAATGGATGTCAAGACAGCTTTCTTGAATGGCTCTCTTGAGGAAGATATCTAAATGATACAACCAGACGAGTTCAAGGAAAAGGGCCAAGAAGACAAGGTATGCAAGTTGCTTAAATCCATTTATGGATTAAAGCAAGCATCTCGTTCTTGGAATATTAGGTTTGATCAAGCGATCAAAACCTATGGATTCGAACAAAACATTGATGAACCATGTGTTTATAAAATGTATCAAGAACGAGAAAGTGGTATTCCTTATACTTTATGTGGATGATATATTGCTTATTGGAAACGATGTGGCAACATTATCACCTGTCAAAGTTTGGTTAGCCAAACAGTTTGATATGAAGGACTTAGGAGAAGCTAGTTATGTTCTTGGTATTCAACTCTTTAGAGATAGAAAGAACAAAACGATAGCACTCTCTCAAGCTTCATACATTGATGAAGTACTTGAGAAGTTTTCTATGAAGGATTCCAAGAAAGGTGCCCAACCTTTCAGGATTGAAATCAAGCTTCCTAGAGATGACTGTCCCAAGACATCGGAAGAAAGGGAGCGTATGAAAAATGTACCTTATGCATCAGCGGTAGGTAGTCTTATGAACGCAATGTTATGCACTAGGCTTGACATTTGTTTTGCGGTTGATATAGTAAGTCGATATCAGTCGAATTCAGGACCGAACCATTGGGCTGCGGTCAAGCATATACTCAAGTATCTACGGAGAACGAGGGATTATATACTAGTGTATTCCGGTCAGGACCTTGTTCCTATAGGATACACAGTTCTGATTTTCAATCAGATCAGGATTCAAGGAAATCGACTTCAGGATCTGTCTTTACCCTTAGAGGTGGTGCCGTCGTGTGGAGGAGTATTAAGCAATCTTGCATTGCTGACTCGACCATGGAAGCCGAGTATGTGGCAGCGAGTGAGGCATCAAAGGAAGCGGTATTGCTACACAAGTTCCTTGGTGACCTTGAGGTCGTTCCTGGTATGGACAAAGCTATGGTGCTCTACTATGACAACAGTGCAGCAATAGCTAATACCAAGGATCCTAGGCATCATAAAAGGAGTAAGCACATTGACAAAATATATCACATTATTAGAGGCTTTGTTGAGAGTAGAAATGTGACGGTTTGAAAAATCGCATTAGAGGACAATCTTGCCGACCCGTTCACAAAGACTTTGTAATACCTGGATTTTTTTTCCGATATCATTATTTTCTTTTAAGGAATTGAATGTATACCATGGAGGTATTTTTGAAAAAGCTCAGTTAAGAGTTTTCTTACATTTTATGAGTTTTTATGGTTCAATAAAAACTCAAAATGGATTGCTTAGATTAGCAACGGCCCTTTTGAGTCAAAAAAGAACGAAAAAGTACAAGATTCAAAGAAAGTCAAAGTTTAACCAAAAAAGTCAAAGTTTGACCAAGAATGGTCAAATGGTTGACTTTACAGTATTATGAAATGCAGTATGGAAAAGATACTGCGGAAACTATCTTTACGATTGAGTTAGCATGTATAGGCTTTAAAAACCACCTTAGAAAATCAAGCACACCTATTAAGGATTAAAGACAAAAAGGGCTCGGAAAAATAAGAAAAATTTTATACTGTCCATTTTTACACAGATAAATTTTAGACTGCAGTACAGTATAAAAATACTGTGTATAAGTGAACACAGTATTGGAAATATCTGTGTAACTTAAAAATGGACTGGTTATTGAGGAAAGAGCCAAACAAGTCCTAAGGTGAATGACATCACCTCACCTTTTATTTATTACATCATAATTTATTTTTTTAAGCTTGGAAAGAAATTTTTGCTTGTTCACCAAGCATATGGCCGGCCACCTCACCCTCCCATTGTGCAATTTTTAATTTTTTAGGGGTTTTTGTGCAATTTAGCAAAGTTTCTCCACCTCTATAAATAGGTGAGAGATTTAAATCATTTTATTCAAAATTCTAGCCAAATCCTTGCCTTTTTTATTCAAGAAATCCGAAGCTTTGAGAGAGAGAGAGGAAAGAAAAACAAAAAATTCTCAAAGGGGTTTTACTTAGGAGAATTCGGATTTGAGCTAGAGCCAAGAAAAAAGTTTGAAAAAAATTTTTTGAAGAGGGAGGTGCTAAGGTGTGGCCGAACTTGAGGTGAACCAAGCAAGAGGCCAAGAAAATTTTGGTGCCCCTAGCTAGGGTGAGAACCGGTTGTGGAGACCAAAAGGAGGAAAGGATTTTGGACCCCAAATCCTAAGCTTAAGCCTTGTCTTGAACCAAGGTATTTTCTTTAGCCCTAACCTTTTCAATTAAGCTTTCAATTTGAAATTTATTTGTATTTCAAGTTGAGAGGATGTAAGAGCATAAGCTCAAAGTTATTTTATTGCTTTAGGTTAGTTTTGGTGGTGCTTGATTAGGTATTAAGGGTGGTTTGGTTTAATGGCTTTGATTGGTTATGTTTATGCTTGTTTGAATGTTAGGATGCATGCTAGATGGATGATGAATTGTATGTCCCCTGTTTTTATGTGCAAGCCGATTCTAGAATTGCATGCTAGGTTGTTAGTTTTGATTATGGAATGGTATGTGAATGAATGGAATGATGAGACAACCTAGAACCATGCAAACCTAGGCTAGGACAGTTCGGTTTTTGGTTTGCATGGGCGCGTTTGAGTTGCATGTTTGTTCATGTGGGACGTTAGAAAACGCTGCATGTGTGTTATCTAGGCTCCCGCGTGTTCGGTTGAGTTAGCTTACACAAAATTTGATGTAAAATGAATGTGAGAACAAAAACTGCCAGTTCGGATGTGAACTGCCCAGTTTTCTAAAAAATGGAATTTGAGGCCTTTGAAGGCCGAATTGGGAAAAACGTAAACCATGAAAGTTGTAGAAAATGATTTTTCCTAGAGGGCATCGTGGACGGATTTCCAAACAAGGCTCCAATGGCCTTCGTTTTCACGAAAACCCGAGCCTGATCCGTGCCCAGGATTTGTGAACGAGCAGGTAAGTTCAAACGCCAAAACAAACCAGTTAGAGTCCGAATTAAATTTTTCGTAAAACACAAAAGTTTTAGGATTTTTCGAGAGCTAGAACTTTTGTGAAGACAACTTTATGGATCTTTAAACTGACACGGTTTTATAAAGACTGTGCAGGGAACAGGAAATTCCTGCACAGGATTTTCTAAAAACAGTTCGGAAAAATTGTATCTTTCTCCAAAACCACTGTTTTGATTATGAAAACTGTTCCAAAGGCAGTTTCCAGCCCTAAATAATTTTTACAAAGACCTATTTCAAGAATATTAATTTTTATGAGTTAAGTAAAAGAATTTTTGAAGTTAATTTACCCAAGTTTCCAAAGAAATGGAAAATGGATTTTTAAACCAAATTGGGTAAGCAAGATGATTACGGGTAATAATCGGAAGTGATATCTGAGTTACTGGGCCAAAGTCTAAAGCTCAAGTTTGACCCATATAGGGTTGACCTTAGTTGACCAAAAGTTGACTTTGGTTGACCAAGAGTTTGACTACAATTAACCTTAAGGGTTAGTCAAGATAACACTAAAGGATACCAAGATTAATAAATTGGGCTAAGATATAGGGTTAAAAGAGGTAACCCAATAATTATGGACAAGAATAAAGCCCAAGGTTAGAAAGGTAACCTAACCCTAACGGTATGTATAAAGGTTTAGCACATGAGGTTATCCAACGAAACCTCTTAAGAATTAATCCATATTTGGTTGTTTTTTTTTAAATAATAAGGTTACTATTTGTAACCCAGTAAGACATCTGGTATCGAGGACATACAACTAGGATTATGTAGGCATGTTCGTTAGATCACCAACATTCCACAATACTAATTAGAATCTCACCTATGTCCTTCAACAAGCAGGAGGGAACCTGCAGCTGTACTCAGAGAAGGAGCAGCACTACGCAGGACATAGCAAGAGAGGTAAGTACAACCACCGCCTACAGCATAGGCTTTGTTGTGGTACTTGCCCAAGTATGTTATGGTTAGATGTATGCTAGGAGGGTATGATTTATTGTATGTTATGTTGTTGCTATATTATGTTGTTATTGTTATACTATGTTATTGTTATGCCATGCTATATGCCATGTTAATTCTATGTTGTATGCTAAGTTATGAAGTATGATAAGTCAAGGTAAGTTCATGATGAATATTATGTTATGATTATTAAGACATGAAGCATGTATGTATGAGAACACGAAGCATGTTCACGAAATCTTATAAGAATAATAAGATCAAGTATGACATGACAAGATGAAAAGAAAGTAAGATGGCAAGCAAGTCGCCTGTGTTGTACCGACCCACGTTAGGTCGGGTTGGACTATGGTTTGAGTTGGAAATGGATTGGCCGCCCCAACCACTCCATAGTCGCGTGCCCGGTACATACACACAAGTAAGGGGCCCATTAGTAAGATAAGTAATGAAAGTAAGTTAAGAATGAATTGAGCATAATACGAGCATAAATGGACCATGCAATATGATGTGTATGTTATGCTATGATGAATGAAGTTAAGAAGTGGTACGATATGTATGAGAAGTTAAGTTAGAATATGTAAGGTTATATTATGTTTGTTTATATCGCGGTATAGGAAGTTGTACTTACTGAGCGAAAGCTCATTGTCTTACGTCTATGCTGTAGGTAAGCAATCCTGTCAGCAATGCATGATACAAGATGGAAGGGTGTAGCGGGGCAAACTGTGAAATGTGGGAAATCTAGCCGCTACGCGTTTTGTTTCCTTATGTATATATCTATGTTTAAAATCCTTAATATAGACACGTTTATATGATGCACGCATTATACGCTTTTAAGACCGTAAAAAAAAAAAAAAAAAATTCCGCTGTTTTTCGTAAGTATGTAAGTATGTACGAGAAGTTCAGTATGTATGTATGTATGGTAACGGTCTTTGCTAGGTGGGTCGTTACAGACTTTGGGGGCCAGAAGATTCGAAGAACACTTCGAAGGCATGGGGATGCGTAATATGTCACATTTACTCGCTTAGGACAAGTGGGAGATTGTTGGGATCTATATGTGCCATAAGGATAGAAAATCAATTATAGGGATTTTCTGTAAATATGACAATTTGATATTAATAAAAAGATGTTATTCATGTTTAATAAGTTATGTCCTATTTATTTTCATTTGTTGATTGTATGATTATTTTGAGCAAACATAAAATACTCCTAGGCTGTTGGTAGTATATCGGATTACCATATGTATACGAGGTATACATAGAAGACGTGGTAATTTGATAACAGTCTAAATAAATGGTCCGCAATCGATGGAATAAGATTTGGGGATCTTATTTATGATAAGATTGTAAAGGTTGTCTACTTCCTTGGAGGGATGGTTTGTCTTGACCATCGGATTGGTTCCGAGTAGAAACTTTAATGTATACCAGTCTTGAGGTATGACATTAGACTGGACCTAAGGTGTTAATTGATTCGATTTAATAATTTTATTTATAAGAATCAATGATGCTTTAATTATCATCCTGCATTAATCTTAATCCTGAAATGAATACTTGAGTTCGCCTCCATGACTTATGCACTTTGATCCACTATAGGTGAGACACTGATAATTGATGGTCAATATACTTGTGCTTTGGGTGTATGACTTATGGATGGAGAGATCAAGATTCATAGATACGGAATTCATAGCTATCTTAATGATAGTACATGTTATCTACTTAAAGGCATTATTCGGGAATTGAAAGATAATATAACAAGATCTTGGCCATCGATTTACTTTGTGTTCTCTGATGGTTTACCGATTATATGGCTTTACAATTGGTAGTTTTTTCATTAGAGAATAATGGAACTTTAAGTTAAAATGATTGAAAAGGTAAAATGGAAAAGTCCTTAATTCAATCATGGATAACATATGGGGATTAAGCAAGCGATGAATAAATCATGGAAGAAGCACTGCGTTAGAGAGCTTTCGTAATACGGTATGTTAACAGAAGTTCAGCTTCAGACTTTTAGTGGAATAGTCCTGAAGATTATAATTGATTAATAATTAATCTAGGATTAATTTTTCACAATTATAAGAGCCTCTTTACATATTTCCATCGGGTCTCTCTACTAGCTCATATACTTCCACGAAGCGTCTCGGGATTTGTTCCTAATGAGATTGGTAAATTAAATGAGAATTTAATAATGTCTATTAAGACATGATACTCTCTAACATGCAATCCCGAAAAGATTGGACATGTGAAATTAATGTAGACAAATAATGTGATTTGTCAACATATGATTGGTTGCAAACAAAATAATTATTTGTTAATTATTTTGGTTAATTGAATTTTGGAAATAAGATTGTGTTTGAATTATTTAGGTTTTGAAAAACAAAATTTTTCTCTCCTAATCTATGGTGCACGAATTTTAGTGGTTGGAGGGAAGAAAATTTTGTTTCAAAATTGTTTAAATATATTACAAACATTAAATTATTAATTGATTTAAATAATGGAGCTTATTTGATAGATTTTCTTTTCCTAAAGAATGGTGCACATTTTTTTGGTGGAAATGAAATCTAAAATATTCTATTTATTTAAATTAATTTAATGTGGATAATGTTTGTGGAAAATATTTATTTAAATTCAAATAAGAAAATCTTATTTAAATTCAAAGGTTTAAAAGGAGTTTGAATCAAGATAGGATTAGGACTTTTTGACTAGTCTAAATTCTTGATTTAAATTTGAACCACCAATCAATATCCACATGAAGAGGAGCACGAATTTTTTGAGTTTCTTCTAGCAAAAAACCGTCCATAAGGTTTAAAGAACCTAGCCCGAAATTTGAATGATCCTTTGGTTCAAAAGATTATCCAGAAAAATAATTATTAATTATTTTTCAAGTAGGAGATATTTTTGAAAAAGGATTGGAGTATTATATAAATGCTAGGGGTTCTTGAAAAAAACAACTATCATCATACACAGTAGGTGGACGTTTTTTTGGGAGAGAGAAAAACAAAAACTAGGTTTTTCGGGCTTGAGAAATTCGTCCTTCTTGGGTGTGAGAAAAAGAGAGAAATTTTCATTAAATCAAAATTGTAAGGAAGGTTAAGCCAAGTGATATTTTTCATAGAAGGTTAACCGGTACCTGTTTTGTAAAGGTAACTCCGAATGAGAATATTGCACAAACCTGAACTTCTATTATTTCGGAAATTGCTCTCTCAACATCCTGCTCTTCCCGCACAAGCTGCGACTTTGCATCTTCCCAAGCTCCCTCTGCTGAATTTGAATTGCTATTTCCATTCAATCCAATGACAACTTCTGGAAACAAAAGGCCTTGTTTGTATGTTATTAAACATAAGCTGTTCTTCTTAGTTTTGAATCGTTAAATAGTCAGTTTATAAAGATTGTACTTTGTTTGTAAAATTGTCCTCTGGATGTCAATAAACAATTGAAATCTCATGTCCAACTATGACAAAAAGTGAGCAAACTGTACCAGTCAAAGGTTCATCACTTAAAAAAGCCACGCATACGTTGTTGTCTGCTCTTTTGCAGGTGAAGTCCAGAAAATTCTCTATCTGACCCGTAATCTACCTCAGAAAGGGCTGCCACAGCTGCTCGAGCAGCAGCTTCTGCAACCTCCCCACCCGCCAAAGCTGATAGAAATGCTGCCTGCAAAGTGGAAAGTCGGCCGAAAAAATGGACATCAGGGTTAATTAAAAAAAATGGAAAAGGGAGTTCAAGCTTCATTTTCTCTCCCAATTTTTGGTTGGTAAGAGTAACTGACTAAATGTTTACTCTTCCAGATGCATAACTTAAACAGGATTAAATGTAATAAATTTAAACAGCAGGAAAATTTTTGACATACTGGAATATGACTAGTTCATGTCAATACCAAGACATCTGGATCCAGCTCCCAAAAAATTTTCACAAGAAGCCCAAATCCATTATCAGTATCCATAAAAGTTTTCTGCCTTTATTTTCTACGGCCACAGCTTACAGTATATTGCCAAACTAGGCAATAACTGAATTGCACATGGACCCTAAATTCTAAAGAGGCTACTTTAAATCTTAAGTCTTTGATGTGTTCTTCAGTACATGCCTGTGAATATCCAAATTACATACCTGAGCCATAATTGGATTGCTTGCGTCTGCCAGAGGTGTAAGACGCACCCTTTTAGTTGGGGATGTCTTGCATGATTCAACACCGCCATGATCCGTGACTGGATTATAACTGCCATCGACATTCCCAGAATCCGCAAAACTGTAAAATTTCTCGCCAAAAGGAAGCTTGATAAAATGAGAGACACAATCCTTCTCGCCTTTACCAACATGTCGGGCAACCTTCCTCCAGTCATCACCATAATGCATAAGAGCTTCCAGGAGATGCTGAGTATCCCTCTCTGTCCAACCAACCCTCGATTCGTCATTAATCTCAACCCGCCTGAAATCAGATGAGGTGACACCCCCAAGCTGGTAGTTTCCACGAACATAGCACCGAGCACAGAGAGTCATGTTGTTCTTTTCCAGCCACACATGACATAAAACAAAAAGGTGAAAGAGAATGAAATTATAAGTAAAATACGGTCAAATTTGCAATTTCCCTATCCAATGAAAAGTCAATTTCATTCATGAAATTCAGGTGAAAACATGTGCAACTTTCCAAGCTCTCTTAAGAATTAGCCGGCCTAATTCTTTGTCACCGAAAGTTAAAAAAATGCAAAAGAAACAATCTGACAAGCAAAATTTATACAGGTTCATGTTTATGTAAGATTACTCCTGATTTAGCCGATGCAATAATTCACTATAATAATCAAAAAGTTTACAAAAAGTTTACAAGAGAAACTCGCACACCCTCAAACTCTCTATATTTCTTTTCTCGTAATCTGATTGAAAAGAAAAACTAGGACAATCGAAATTATAAGTGTGAAAATCCCCTGAAATGTCTATCAGTCCATATAATTTTCTCCAAATTAATATCACGAAAATAACAAGCAGGAAATGGGAAAAAAACCAGACAAATTACATTAAACAAAATGTAATTCATATTCATCGACTATCTTTCAAACGACAAATTAACGATTTAAAGCATAGTCGAAACAAAAATTTATCCAGTTTTAGTATCAAGTATACTTATCAAAAACACAAAAGCAGGAATCATTAATGAATAATGACAAGAAAACAGGACTAACCTTCTCACAAACAAAGCAGGCAATGCTGCAAACAGACTTGCAATGATTACAAACCCTCTTCGTTTTCTCCCCCTTCGAAGAAGAAGCTCCTCCAGAATCAGCGCCGCCATGGGAGGAAGTACCTGAACCAGTTTTGCTCTCCTTGTCCTCCCACTTGAGCGGCTTGCTGAGCGGTGGAGGCGAGTAATTGATCAGTCCCCAACCTTCCAAGAAATCGAAAACCCGACGGATCGATCCGACATCGCCGACAAGAGTCTTCCGCATGTCGGTGAAGCTGATTTTCCTCGAAGCGTCGGCTCTGTAGCGCCGACGAGAACAGTAGAGAAGACACGTTGGTCGACGCTCTATTAATTCCGGAATCCGAGAAATAAGGTACGTTTGATCATGTTTTTAATTTATTGTTATATACATCATGAGCTTCTTTTCTGAATCGGCATAAAAATTTTAAAACCTCCGCTGCGCCGTAACTCTGATATTGAATCCGATTTTCCAACAAACCTGGTCCTCCAACACCTGCATCATCGAGTGGTGTTAGGGGATGATCATCATCAGCAGTAGGAGAAAGAAGGTGATAATCATCATCATCCTCTAGTGCCTGGGCTCCTACAGTAGTCTGTACCGCATAAGCCATCACCTTAGCACCTATAATGGCTTTAATCATCTCATCCAAAGCCATCTCGAACATTGTTGGTGGCGAGAACTGCATCACCTCAGGAGGTAGTCCATTTCTAAGAATGTGAATAACCTGTATCATAGGTCTATCCTACGGGATATAGGGTAGCATAGTGTTTCTGAACCGCTAGAATTAATGGTCCATAGACTCGTTCGAATAAGCATGCCAAGCTGCAATATTGCTGACATATCGTTTCATGTACATGTCACGGTATGATAATGCATATGAGGTCCCTCACCAGGCAGTGGTCCAAATCTCAGAGTAATCAGGGCTCTGAAGTTTGTCTAAGTGTCCTTAGGAACCTCTGGGTTCCCTATGTTGGAAAGCATGACTCGTAGATGTGCCCCTATATGGCATAATCGAAAGAGGACCTCCATATCATGTAACCACCCAACGAATGCATCTGCTTCCTAAGTCATATCAAAGAGGCGTGGCTCCATACCCCATAATGCCAACGATACATCGCGGTCCTCTTCAATCTAAACAGGGTTTGGCACCGGGGTTCATATCTATATCTATATCTATAATATTTTATTGTATATGACAACATGAGATAGTACGATCTTAAGAAAAATTAAAAATTTTTTAAAATTCCACTATGTAAATTACCCCTTTTTCCTACACATCAGGTCATCTCTGAAATTGTTCGCTACCATTCTTTCATCTACTACCTCCATTTGATTCAACTCGTGAGTGAATTGTTCGAGGAGGGTTTTCAGACTCTTGTTTGACTCCATCTTTATATTCATTAGGTCTGCCATTGTCTTATTCTCCTTTCTATTGTATATGAATTGAGTCACAAATTTGTCAGTAAGTTCTTGAAAGCTCGCTATTGAGTTTGGTTCTAACTTATTGAACCAATTTGCGACCATCCCTGACAACACTTTAGGGAAGACTTTGCATAGTAGGTTTTCATTAGATGTCTCAAGCATCATGACCTACCTGAACAGATGCAAGAAGTCGACTGGATCTGTCTTTCCATCGAATGTTTTCATCTTTGGAGCTGTGAGTTTTTCTGGCTTCGGCTCCTTCAAAATGGTCTAGGAAAATGGCAATTTCGCCATGTTTCTAGCTTCTCTCAGGGCTAGATCTACCGGAGACATGTTTTTTTATCTCCCTTATCTGTACATCAACATAATCTTTCACTCTTTTCAAAACATATTCCTCTGAGCTCCAATGTTTCATAAAAGTGTACTTCGAGCTTTCCACTTTCTCATTATTTTCAATTTCTTTGATTTGTCTTTGCTTCTTTCATTTTTTTCTACCCTTTTTCGTTAGGAATTGTCACTTTCATGTAATTTCCTTTGAATCTACTTCTCAGAATCTGCTTGGAGATTTTCATCTTGAGACTTTCTCTTCTCGTTAAGTTCTTATTTTCTTTTTTTAATGCAAGCAATTGATTCTCCAACTCCTTTTGCTCTCTCTGCCATTTCTTGGCACTTCTCTTCTATTTGTTGCTACTTTATTATCATACCTTGGAGGATCTGTGTCAGATTTGGAGATTGTGCAGTCCATTCATGCTTAAGTTTGCATGAGTAGTTGCTTCGTTCGATCGTTCTCCATCATCAATTCTACTTCCCTATCTAGGCTTGGTTTGTAATAACCGAACTTTTTGACGGACTCGTGACTTCTTTAGAAACAAAGGAAATCTAAGTCTGTACTATGCATATCAATATGAAACTCATGATCTGATTATCAGAATATGTTTAAGTTCTTATAGTGTTTATAAGACTCAGTGACAGTTCATCGAATCAAGTATGAGGCCTTATAGTGAAAAAGGCATAATCATGATTTATGGTTTGTTATGGCCAATGAATGACCAGGATAGCTTATGACATGATTGACATGGTACTACAGGATAATAAACATAATGGAAATTATACTGTGGTCGACCGTCATTACAGATGGATTATTAATCAGGAATAATACTTGGAGCAATAAAGATTAAGTGGCTTCAAGTCCTAAGAAAATCTATACGCGGTATAGTTATGTGCAGATAACTTATGGACTGCAGTTCATTATTTATGGACTATTGATAGTTATAACAATATTTGTACTCTATGGATTATTAAGAAAATGGACTGCGTATAAGGAGGAAATGCCAAACATGACATTACTTGAAAGCCAAGAAATTATAGATAATTATGCAAATTTTGAATTTATTGATTTTATGGAAGGAATTAAGAAGACTAGTATGAAAAGATATTTTTTTGGTTGAACCCTCCACATGGCCGGCTATTATGGGGACTTGGAAGAAAATTTTTTTTGTTTAAGGCCAAATATGTAATTCAAAGAAAGTTAAAAAAAAAAAAAATTTGAAAATTTTTGAAATTCCACCTATAAATGGGGTAGGTAGTGGAGAATTTGACCATTTGGTTAGCTTCTCATCTTTTAGTTCTCTTCTCATCTTTTCCTCTCTAGTCCTTCGAAGAAAAGAAAAAAAAACAACAAAAAACAAAAAAAAAAAAAACAAACCAAACAAACAAACAAACAAAATAAAGGGGAGAGAGATATAAGTACTAAGTGGTGGCCGGTTGTATTGTGGAGAGGTAGAGCACATATTTTTTTCTCATTCAAGCCTAGAATCATTTTTTTTTTTCAAGCTCTAGAGGTATGCTCTTGATCCACTATCTAAGACTTTAATTAGTTTTGGTTTGAGGAATTTAAGTGCATTTCAAGCTATGGGATTTAAGAGCATAAGCTCAAGTTCTCATGGATTTAAGATATTTTCTAAGTAACAATGTATTTCTGAGCAAGAGAAATAAAATAAGAACTTTTACGAAAATTAATCAAGTCGATTAATTATTTAACGTATGTGTTATAATAGATATTATGACCTATGGATTGTTAAGTAATAAGGTAGAATGATTATTACGATCTATTTGAAAACGGAATATAACCTATTGACTTGCCTTGTTGGAATGATAGATCAAGAACGTAGGACACCTTGTAAGTACAAACCCCATCTACAACATAGGCAAAAACGTTTTTACTGCTTTGCATGTTTCCAAAACTCATGCATTGATATATATGATGCATATGTTTTATGTTTTATTATTGTGGCATCATGAAAGCATGCTCACTAATAATAAATCACATGACAAAAACAAAGACCAAGTGTTTCAATTAAGAAACAGTTAAGATTTAAGTTTTCAAGTATGATCAAATCAAGAACAAGTTTTCAACTATTAAGACAAGCAAGTTTTCTCGTGTTGTACCGAATTGCACGGGGGGGCGGGTTTGGTCCATGATTTGAGTTGGATTGGACTGGCCGCCCCAACACTCCATGGCTGCGTGCCACGGTACGTACACTCATGTTATGTAAGGGGCCCAAAACTAAGCTAACATAAGAAAGTATAATTGATCCATGCATTCTTTTACTAAGATTATTTTGCGGGAAAAAAGAAGTTGTACTTGTTGAGCGAAAGCTCATAACTTATGTTTATGTTATAGGTAAACAACTTACCAGAAATGCTTGATGCAAGACTGTGGAGAATGGCAGAGCGGACTGGTGAAATTTGGGATGGACACCACCACGTGTTTTGTAAAAATATGTTTGCGTTATGTTATGATAAATTGATAGTTCAGATATCTAGTAATTAGTATGATTTGTAAAATATGTTAAGATGGTTTGAAAACTCAATACTTAATTAAGTAAATATATATAAGTATGAGAATAAGTTAGGTTTTAAATTTGGGTTTAAAAAAAATATTCGGTATTTTTCAAAAAATAAGTTGAGTTTAAATATGGTTAAGTATAAAATAGCGACCACGTAAGGTAGGTCACCACATGGTACTCTCTGGATCGAGCATTCTGACTTTCACAAGTTTCTGGCTTTTTTGTTGCAAATTCTCACAGACGGCGCCAATTGTTAGGATGATTTTCTTCGCCCATAATCCCAACAATAAATTATAAGTTCTCTCTCAAGAAAAAGGAATTCATAAATGAAATTCGAGAGGAATTCTTTGTTTCTCTAAAGTTTGGAGTACAATCGGTAGGTTTCTCTCTGTAAGAATTCTCAGAGCTTCTTTCTCTACAATTCTCTCTTCGAATTCTCAAAAAGGTAAGTACTTAGATTCTAGAATTCAACTCCTATTTATAGGCTTCGGTGAGTTTTTTTGTCAGCTCAGCTTCTCTACTCTAAATCTCTCTTTTTTCTCAGTCTGCTTATCATTCCACATTTCTCCAGTCTGAGCCTTGATAGAACTCTACTTCCATCAAACCATACTCACTTATCAAAGTGACATCGTTTTAAGTTCTTAAGAAGCTCTTCGTTTCATTCTTCATTACAATGTCGTTTTATAATTAAATATTTTCTCCTCTACAAGTTACTATAATAATGTGTTTAGCCGTAGACTGCACTCACAACTTTTGAGGACATGTGGTATTGAAACTTGTGGTCACCTGCTTAAACGATTTCGCCAAACTACGAACAATGGTACAACGATCCTTATCAGATCGCCCCGATCATATTCCCTCATAATATGATCCCAATCCCTTGGACAAGCATGATTATAAATATATATATATATATATATATATATATATAAGAGACAAGCAAGATTACTAAGGCAGTTGCCTGTTTTATTAACTTAATTTTTTTTTTTAATCTCAGAAGAGTATGTAAAACTTTTATACATCCTCCTCAATGATGACTGCATGAAATTGTTTACATTGAATATAAATATTTGTTTGCTAATCTTTTTCTCACTAATCTGCATGTAGATCGCTGATGTAGTGAACGATCGTCATTATTCCTAATATTCTCAACAATTCCTTAGCCATACAACATTTCGAAAAGCATCTGATATCTAATTTTTACTTTTCTTTTATAAAATGGTATTTTTTTTAATATTAAATCTTTTGATAATTACGAAAGGGTAAGCTGATCAAGAAACAGCATGTTCTTCATTTGCTCCAATTGTTGCCACTCTTTCTCCATATGCAAATCCAAGGCCTCAAAGTGACTGATCTTATCTTGATCTCTTTCATCTGCAGAACCTCCCAAAAGTTGGCAAGTAAATTTAACATCTTACCAATGTAAAGGTAACTCCGAATGAGAATATTGCACAACCTGAACTTCTATTATTTTCGGAAATTGCTCTCTCAACATCTGCTCTTCCCGCACAAGCTGCGACTTTGCATCTTCCCAAGCTCCCTCTGCTGAATTTGAATTGCTATTTCCATTCGATCCAATGACAACTTCTGGAAACAAAAGGCCTTGTTTGTATGTTATTAAACATAAGCTGTTCTTCTTAGTTTTGAATCGTTAAATAGTCAGTTTATAAAGATTGTACTTTGTTTGTAAAATTGTCCTCTGGATGTCAATAAACAATTGAAATCTCATGTCCAACTATGACAAAAAGTGAGCAAACTGTACCAGTCAAAGGTTCATCACTTAAAAAAAGCCACGCATACCTTGTTGTCTGCTCTTTTGCAGGTGAAGTCCAGAAAATTCTCTATCTGACCCGTAATCTACCTCAGAAAGGGCTGCCACAGCTGCTCGAGCAGCAGCTTCTGCAACCTCCCCACCCGCAAAGCTGATAGAACTGCTGCCTGCAAAGTGGAAAGTCGGCCGAAAAATGGACATCAGGGTAATTAAAAAAAAATGGAAAAGGGAGTTCAAGCTTCATTTTCTCTCCCAATTTTTGGTTGGTAAGAGTACTGACTAAATGTTTACCTCTTCCAGATGCATAACTTAAACAGGATTAAATGTAATAAATTTAAACAGCAGGAAAATTTTTGACATACTGGAATATGACTAGTTCATGTCAATACCAAGACATCTGGATCCAGCTCCCAAAAAATTTTCACAAGAAGCCCAAATCCATTATCAGTATCCATAAAAGTTTTCTGCCTTTATTTTCTACGGCCACAGCTTACAGTATATTGCCAAACTAGGCAATAACTGAATTGCACATGGACCCTAAATTCTAAAGAGGCTACTTTAAATCTTAAGTCTTTGATGTGTTCTTCAGTACATGCCTGTGAATATCCAAATTACATACCTGAGCCATAATTGGATTGCTTGCGTCTGCCAGAGGTGTAAGACGCACCCTTTTAGTTGGGGATGTCTTGCATGATTCAACACCGCCATGATCCGTGACTGGATTATAACTGCCATCGACATTCCCAGAATCCGCAAAACTGTAAAATTTCTCGCCAAAAGGAAGCTTGATAAAATGAGAGACACAATCCTTCTCGCCTTTACCAACATGTCGGGCAACCTTCCTCCAGTCATCACCATAATGCATAAGAGCTTCCAGGAGATGCTGAGTATCCCTCTCTGTCCAACCAACCCTCGATTCGTCATTAATCTCAACCCGCCTGAAATCAGATGAGGTGACACCCCCAAGCTGGTAGTTTCCACGAACATAGCACCGAGCACAGAGAGTCATGTTGTTCTTTTCCAGCCACACATGACATAAAACAAAAAGGTGAAAGAGAATGAAATTATAAGTAAAATACGGTCAAATTTGCAATTTCCCTATCCAATGAAAAGTCAATTTCATTCATGAAATTCAGGTGAAAACATGTGCAACTTTCCAAGCTTCTTAAGAATTAGCCGGCCTAATTCTTTATCACCGAAAGTTAAAAAAATGCAAAAGAAACAATCTGACAAGCAAAATTTATACAGGTTCCTGTTTATGTAAGATTACTCCTGATTTAGCCGATGCAATAATTCACTATGATAATCAAAAAGTTTACAAAAAGTTTACAAGAGAAACTCGCACACCCTCAAACTCTCTATATTTCTTTTCTCGTAATCTGATTGAAAAGAAAAACTAGGACAATCGAAATTATAAATGTGAAAATCCCCTGAAATGTCTATCAGTCCATATAATTTCTCCAAATTAATATCACGAAAATAACAAGCAGGAAATGGGAAAAAAACCAGACAAATTACATTAAACAAAATGTAATTCATATTCATCGACTATCTTTCAAACGACAAATTAACGATTTAAAGCATAGTCGAAACAAAAATTTATCCAGTTTTAGTATCAAGTATACTTATCGAAAACACAAAAGCAGGAATCATTAATGAATAATGACAAGAAAACAGGACTAACCTTCTCACAAAAAAAGCAGGCAATGCTGCAAACAGACTTGCAATGATTACAAACCCTCTTCGTTTCTCCCCCTTCGAAGAAGAAGCTCCTCCAGAATCAGCGCCGCCATGGGAGGAAGTACCTGAACCAGTTTTGCTCTCCTTGTCCTCCCACTTGAGCGGCTTGCTGAGCGGTGGAGGCGAGTAATTGATCAGTCCCCAACCTTCCAAGAAATCGAAAACCCGACGGATCGATCCGACATCGCCGACAAGAGTCTTCCGCATGTCGGTGAAGCTGATTTTCCTCGAAGCGTCGGCTCTGTAGCGCTTCACGATGGAGTTCCGATAGTACTTGTAGATTCTAGGGTTCTTCGAATGCGACCTCGAATCGAAGAACTCCGGCAAAAATATGAATTCGCATTGGTGTATGTCGTCGAACGAAAACCATCCTGTAACAGGAAAAGTAAATCAAATCAGTCGTTGAGTTAGGGTTTCTCCATTGGAAAGTTTTGGGGATGATTCTCACGGGCGTAGCTGGGGACGTGGACGACGATGTCGGAACTCGGAGAGAGTTCCGTTGGCCGGAAACCTGCGGCGGTTGCAGGCAGGGCTGGCCTTGGTTTTTCCCTGACATCGGCGGCAGAAGCGACGGGAATATCGGACTTCACGGCTGAGAATGTCGCCGGAACAAGTGGCGGTACCGGCGGTGGCTGGGGTTTTGGTTTGGGGCTCAGGAGAGAGCTCTTGGATTACCGTTGGATCTGTCGTCGCCATGGGAGTGGTCCGAGCCGATAGGCTGTTTGAAACGGATATTTTGCATATATAAACCAAAAGGGAAAATTTCACTTTTAACACCTGTGAATATTTAATATTAAAATCAGCATCACTTTTTTTCCCCTTCACTTCTAACACTGCCACGTCACTCTTCAGTCAGATATGTGGGGCCCAGGAGGATTAATTGTATGTCAAATTACTGGTTTATCCTCATCTCCCTCGCATGGCCCCCAAAAACCAGCATCTACAATTTTTAGAGAGAGAAAACGAATTCTAGAGAGAGAAACAGTTGCAGTCGCTCGGAAAAAGCTCGAAAACCGTCTGAAACCACCACGAAAGGCATCTACGAACAGCTTCGTGATATACAAGGCAGAAAAAATTTAAAAACTAATTAAAGATAAGCTGCAGAATCAAAGAAGTCGAAAGTTGGAAAAATTACAAAATCTGGTTTCAATGTCTAAAATCTTTGCGTTTAACGATTTGTTAATAAATTGGGGAAAAAAAATTTCATTATTTTAACATTTGGTCTTCCCACAGGGACGGTCATTATCATAATGACCGCCTGGTAATTTTCGTCGCGACCCCTGTAACTGTTAAATCTTAGCGTATAATTTTGGTTACAACGATATTGACCAGGTAATCATTATAAAAATGACCAGTTTTTTGTCAGACGTCCCCCCACAGGATCGGTCATTTTCATAATGACCCCATGGTCATTATCGTTGTGACCCCTTCAAATGCTCAATACGGTGACGTATTGGTCAAAGTGTTAGACCATTGGTCATAACGGTTGTGACCAGACGGTCATAACCGTTATGACCGTTAGTATAACGTAGAGGTCATAACGGTTATTACCAGACGGCCATAACCGTTATGACCGATAGTATAAACCAGTGGTCATAACGGTTATTACCAGACGGTCATAACCGTTATGACCGTCTGTGTTATACGTCGGTCATAACCGTTATAACCAGACGGTCATAACCGTTTGACCGTCTGTATAAACCAGTGGTCATAACGGTTATTACCAGACGGTCATAACCGTTATGACCGTCTGTATAAACCAGTGGTCATAACCGTTATTACCAGACGGTCATAACCGTTATGACCGTCTGTATAAACCAGTGGTCATAACCGTTATTACCAGACGGTCATAACCGTTATGACCATATCGTGTTATACGTCGGTCATAACCGTTATGACCAGATGGTCATAACCGTTATGACCGTCTGTGTTATACGTCGGTCAAACGGTTATGACCTTTGTGTTTTGGTCAATACGGTGACGTATTGGCGAAAAAACCTTAGGCACAAAGAGGTCACAATGAAAATTACCAGACGGTCATTATGAAGTTGACCGTCTTGTAATCTGCATTTTAAAATAAATGGAAATACCAAGAGTCATTTAAATGTCGAATTACAGATTTACCCTCATCTCTCACCCGCCCAAAAGGCATTCTCCTCGAATAATCTCACAAAAATTTTCAACCAGCGTCTACAGTGTTTTAGAGAGAGAAACTCCGATTCTAGAGAGAGAAAGCTTTGCAACCGCTCTAAAACCGCTCGGAAACCGTCCTAAACCATCACCGTAGCCCTTTATATACTGGTTGGACGTCTGTTAACGTCGAAAAATATTAAAAAATACCCTTGTCGACGCCAACAAAAATGTCAGAGAAGAACACTCCCGAAACTGCGCCGAAGGCTACTCAGGGGGAAGTTGAACTAAAAGTCTCCCAGATGTTCATGAGTGAACAAGACGACAATATATCCGACTCTGAAAAGGTAATGAAATTTTTTTGTGTTTTTTTTTTTTTGAAAAATATTTTCATTATTATTATATATATAATAAGTGCTGTATAATAAAAGATATCGGAAGCTGGATCGAATAAAAATTTGTTTGGTCTTTGTGTTTAAAAAGTTTACACTTTTAGTATTTTTCAGTAAGAATATGCAGTATTTTTGATTTTGAAAACAAAGTTTCCATTTTATATGCGTTTTTAATGATATTCCACTTTCCAGTTGATTTACTGAACAATGTTATCTTATTGTACATAAAGTTAAGATTTTTATCTGTTTTCTGTACCATAAAACATCCGTTAACTCAAGTATGTGTTTTGGTTTATATTTTATTAGGGTTTTCGTCGATGTTTGTGTTTAAGTGTAGATGATCTCGGCTATTTGAAACAAAATGGAGTGGTCATTTTTTTTATGACTCTCTGGTCATAATAATTATTACTCAGTTTCAGTTTTCTGTTAGTATGTCCGGTGGTCATTTTCATTATGACTTGTTGGTCATAATAATGATTACTATGAGTTTTAACTTATTTAGGATGGTCATTTTAATTATTACTTGGTCATAATAATAATTACTCAGTGTTTTCTTTTTCATGTGGTTATGGCTTGTTGGTCACAATATTACCAGCTTTTTTGTTGGTTGCGGACTGTCATTTTCATAATGACTTTGTCATTTTAGTCCGACAATTTTGTTTAATTGATGGTGATTAATTTTTAATTTTTTAGTTTTCATAATGCTGTTTTTTATGCCTGGTAATTTTTGTTATTACTTCACTGTCATAAGTATACTTACCATTTTATGTTACGATTAACATTACCGCAGGTTCAATACAATCGACGGGTATCGGATGCTGACATTACCAGGGCAAAAATAAACACTTTTATCAACATTCCGGAAACTTGTAAGAAGCTGAGACAGTGGTTGTCTCCCAACAGTACGAGGCCGTCCTCAAGCAGCCATGCATTAAGCATTTTCTGGGATTAACCAATCTTGGTTGGGCTGGCCAAGTCTTCCACAACGTTGTGATGAGATTGACGGATCACTCAGAAATGGGTGATGCTCTTTGGTTCGAGATCGGAGGCGAACTTGGCAGATTTTCCATCAACGAGTTCTGCCTCATCACCGGCATGAAATGCGCAGGGTCTACCCATCTCCAGTGGTCGAAAGCCGATTAATCACAAGATATTTTCGACCTTGAGAGGCGTGTCGAGAGAAAATTTGGAGCTGCAGATGTCGAATGCGGCTTTTGACAACGATGACGACGGTGTGAAGCTTAGTTTACTATACTTGATGTTCTGCATTCCCTTATCAAATGCAAACTCCGTCAAGATAGACGCTAAGTTTTTTTCCCTGGCCGATAGCATTGCTGATTTCAATGATTTTCCTTGGGGCGTTCTGTCATGGGAGACAACTCGGACTGCAATCTGTAATGCAGTTGAGAACAGGCTGTCGACGAAGAGACGAGCTTCAAAAAGGCCCGACAAAGTGCATTAATGTATCGGGCTTTCCTCATGCCTTGCTCGTCTGGGCCTATGAGACACTCCCATCGATAGCATTGAAATTAGCAAGCAGTACGAGCATGCCTG
>BKCH01001496.1:0-62182 GCA_008635985.1 Ficus erecta
ATATTAAAGGAATCAGCCCATCAATCTGCATGCATAAAATTTTGCTGGAGGAATGCTACAGCAATTCGGTCGAACAGCAAAGAAGGTTGAATCCAATCATGAAGAAGGAAGTGATTAAGTGGCTAGATGCAGTGATTATCTACCCCATTTCAGACAGCTCTTGGGTGTCAGTCCAGTCCAATGTGTACCAAAGAAGGGAGGGACTTACCGTGGTAGCGAACGACAACAATGAACTGATCCTGACAAGAACAGTAACTGGATGGAGAGTGTGTATGGACTACAGGAAGCTGAATAAAGCAACAAGGAAAGATCATTTTCCGCTGCCATTCATTGATCATATGCTTGATAGATTAGCGGGAAAAGAATATTATTGCTTCTTGGATGGTTATTCAGGCTACAACCAGATTGTTATAGCACTGGAATATCAAGAAAAGACAACCTTCACTTGCCCATATGGGACTTTTGCTTTCAGACGGATGTCATTCGGCCTTTGTAATGCTCCAGCAACATTTCAGAGGTGTATGATGTCTATTTTTACTGATATGGTGGAGATATCGCTAGAGGTTTTCATGGATGATTTTTCAGTATTTGGTAATTCATTTGGTGACTGTCTAACAAATTTGGAGCAGGTGTTGATGCGATGTGAGGAAACTAACTTGGTACTTAATTGGGAAAAATGCCATTTCATGGTTCAAGAAGGCATCGTCTTGGGTCACAAGGTTTCCAATGAGGGTATTGAGGTAGACAAAGCCAAGATTGAAGTGATTGATAAGCTGCCACCGCCGACAACAGTTAAGGGGATTAGAAGCTTTTTGGGACATGCAGGTTTCTACAGACGGTTCATTAAAGATTTCTCAAAAGTTTCTAAGCCTTTGTGCACTTTGCTGGAGCAAAATCAACCTTTCAATTTTGATGAGGCTTGTTAACGGGCATTCTTGGAGTTGAAGAAGCGGTTGGTGTCTGCACCCATCATCAGGTCACCTGACTGGTCATTGCCTTTCGAGTTGATGTGCGACGCTACTGACTTTACAGTGGGTGCGGTGTTGGGACAACGTCATGATAAGGTGTTCTATTCGATTTATTATGCAAGTAAGACACTGACGGAGGCTCAATTGAATTATACTACTACTGAGAAGGAGCTTTTGGCTGTGGTATTTGCATTCAACAAGTTTCGGGCGTATCTAGTGGGCACCAAGGTGATCGTTTACACGGATCATTTAGCGATCAAGTATCTAATTGCCAAGAAAGATGATAAGCCACGATTGATCAGGTGGATATTACTACTACAGGAATTTGATTTGGAAATTAGAGATTGAAAGGGTTCGACAAATCAGGTTGCGGATCATTTATCACGACTTGAGAATGGGATCGATGATGAGAAGAAGGATGCCATTCGTGAGACCTTCCCTGATGAACAAATTCTAGCTGTGCAACAAGCTGTTGTCCCGTGGTACGCAGATTTTGTTAATTACATAGTCAGTGAGCTGTTTCAACCAGAGATCACTAGCCAAAGACGGAAGAAATTCTTGCATGAGGTAAAATTCTATCTATGGGATGAGCCTTTTCTTTATAAGCAGTGTGCCGATCAGATTATTAGGAGATGTGTTCCAGAGGAGGAATTTCAAAGCATTTTGGAGCATTGTCATTCTTCTCCTTACGGTGGGCATTTCGGCGGAGCAAGAACAGCAGCCAAGGTCCTCCAACCAGGGTTCTACTGGCCTTCTCTATTCAAGGATGCTCATGAGTTCACAAAGACATGTGATAGATGTCAAAGGGGTTGGCAACATCTCCAATCGACATGAAATGCCCTTAAATAACATTTTGAAGGTGGAATTGTTTGATGTATGGGGTATTGATTTCATGGGGCATTCCCACCATCTTATGGGAACCAGTATATTTTGGTGGCAGTTGACTATGTCTCCAAGTGGGTAGAGGCGGTAGCATTACAGACAAATGATTCCAAGGTAGTTGTCAAGTTCCTTCACAAAAATATTTTCACTCATTTTGGGACACCGAGAGCGATTATTAGCGATGAAGGAACTCACTTTGGCAGCAAGCACTTCGAGAATCTCTTGGGCAAGTATGGAGTGAAGCACAAGATTGCTACAGCATATCACCCACAAACCAGTGGACAGGCAGAGGTTTCCAATCGGGAGATAAAGAGGATTTTAGAGAAAGTGGTCAACCCAAATCGAAAAGATTGGTCGCTGAGACTTGATGATGCACTTTGGGCATACCGAACAGCATTCAAAACGCCGCTGGGAATGTAACCATTTCGATTGGTTTTCGGGAAGGCATGTCATCTACCGGTGGAATTAGAGCACAAAGCGTTTTGGGCAAGCAAGCAGCTAAACATGGACATCCAGCTTGCAGGAGAGAGGAGGTTGTTGCAACTGAATGAGATGGACGAATTTCGTTTGCAAGCGTACGAGAGTGCCAGGATATATAGAGAGAAAACAAAAAAAATGGCATGACAGGAGCATTATTTCGAGGCCATTTGAAGCAGGTCATCAGGTTTTTCTCTTCAACTCAAGATTGAAGCTGTTTCCAGGGAAGCTAAAATCAAGATGGTCAGGGCCTTTTCGGGTAATTCAAGCTTATCCGCATGGAGCAGTAGAGATTGCTGCAGAAAATTCAGGAAGAACTTTCAAAGTTAATGGACATCGACTTAAGCATTATTGGGGTGATGGTTTCAGCCGTCAGAAAACCTCCATCTCACTACAAGATTCCTGAACTATTGCATAGTCAGGCTGATGACTCTAAACCAAGCGCTTGAGGGAGGCAACCCTATATTCTCAATTTCTTTAATTACATTTGATTTGTTATTTTTGTTGATTTTCAGTTTATTTATTGTTCTACTTTGTTTTTGAGTTTTAATTTTCTTTTTCTTTCTTTGGTGTAGGGTTTCCAACAGATTCTGGTGATTTTTGTTGCAGCAATTCTTTATGCTACGGGATTGCTACAGCAAAACTGCAGCAAAATTGGGCAGAAACTGGGGAGCAATCTGTATAAAAAATGCTACAGGATTGCTACAGCAAAGCTGTAGCAAAGTTAGGCAGAAACTGGGCAGCAATTCTTTATGCTGCGGGACTGCTACAGCAAAGCTGCAGCAAAGTTGGGTAGAAACTGGGGAGCAATCTGTATAAAAATGCTGCGGGATTGCTACAGAGAAGCTGAAGCAAAGTTGGGCAGAAACTCGGGAGCAATCTGTATAATAATGCTGTGGAATTGCTATAGCAAAGCTGCAGCAATTTCAAAAAAAAAAAAAATGGTGTGGCTGCTGGGATATATATAGATATATATACATATATATTAAGGTATAATAAAAAATTTAAAAAAAAATTCAGTAATTAATTATTTAATTATATACATATAAATATATATATATAGGTTGCTACCCGAAACCCTACAGGTCCCACATCTTCTTTGTTTTCTTCTTCTGCACCAACTAAGCATTGTCGCCGACCAAACCCAGCCAATCCACCATTTCAGCCCCGTTCTCAACCAGTCCAGTTGCTGGCGCCGCTCCGTCCTCAGTCAGCCAGATCAGCCAATCCAGCCCACCGCCAATCCGAAGCCGCTGCTCCAGTGACGCCACGCCGACACTCGCAGAACCAGCCCCTGCCCATTCGCCAGCTATACCGCCCCAGTCTAGTCGCTGGCGCTGCCCCGTTCTCAGTCAACCACACCAAGTTCCATCCATTAGCCATCCGCTGATTTTGCCACACACAAAGTTCACCGACTTCAGCCAAGAGAACCCAGCCATTAGCCCAAAAGCTCGCCCACCGATTCCACTCGCTCTTCTCCATCTCTGCTTGCACGGTTCCCGCCAGTCGGCGTGTTGGGCCCAGCAATCACCAAAGGAAGACAGCCTCCTGCTCATTCCACTGTCTCAGCCACGGAAGTCGTCACCATTTCACATCTCACAGAGCTCAGCAAAAAGCCCAGCCACTGAACCCTCTACAATGCCTCGCACCAAGAAGTTAGCGCACAAGCAGACGAGCCGGACGCCCAAAGACACCACTACTAGCTACCGCACCTGCCAAATGGAGGCAGATCAAAACAGGTATCAACAATATACCTCTAACCGAACACTTTGTGCTGAGAAAGGGTTTTTCCTGCAGAACACCCCGACCATGGGGTATGAAGAATATATTCATTCTGTCATCACACAGCACAACTGAAAGCAGTTTTGCGCTCAGCCAGCCGACGCGGTGGTGCCCGTTGTGCGCGAGTTTTACGCCCATCTTACGGGCGAAGGGCAGCGTAGTGTTTACGTTCGTGGTGTGCAGGTACCGATTGATGACTCCACCATCAACAAGAATTATGGGCTTCATGATGCTGAAGATCTGCATCAGGAATATGTTGCCAATGCCTCGGCTGATGGGTTGGCTTGTGCATTGGAGAATGTATGTACGCCGGGCACTACCTGGATTGTTTCATCGCAAGGAAAATTAACCGTTCCACGGGCCAGTCTTACACCCAAGTGTAAGGTTTGGTATCATTTTCTGAAGACTCGTTTGATGCCCTCTACTCACGTACAAACTGTCTCCAAGGATCGTATACTACTGCTTGATTCGATCATCTCGGGTTGGCCCATTGATGTTGGTAGAATCATTTTTCAAGGCCTCGGAACTTGTGCAGCAAAGAAATGTGGCAGTCTTTGGTTCCCGTCCCTCATCACTAGCCTATGTGCTAGCAACGGTGTGCCAATGTTTGACACCGAAGAACGACTGTTATGTTCCAAGGGGGCCATTACAAAAAATGCTATAGCAAGATTGTTACATGTCAAAATGGCCAAAGGTCCATCTCAGCCGCCGCGCAATCAGGATGATGAAGCAGGCCAAGCTCCTCAGGCACCTACGAATAGTACCGTTGCTGCATCGAGTAGCCGAGATCCCACTCAAGCCGATCTAACCAACTCCCTGCACATGCTCGAAAAGCGAATGAGCCTAGCTGAGGTTCAACAATATCAGACGACGGAAATGCTACAACAAATGCATTCTCAGCAGCAGCAGTTCTGGGAATATGCTAAGCAACGAGATTTGGCTTTGAAGAAATCTCTACAGAAAAACTTTACCAAGCCTATCTTTCCGTTTCCTGAGTTTCCAGATGGCGTGCTAGAGCCAATTGCTGCTGAAGAGGTGGAAGACGCGGTTGATGAGGACGATGAAGATGATAACGATGATTGAAGGGAAACACCAGTCACCCACGACATCAGGGAGTTCTAACTTTCTCTTTTTATTAGTGTTGTTATGCTTTGTTCTGTTTGCTTTGCCTTGTATTTTTGTTCTGTTTTTGTGATGTTTTGTTCAAAGCAGTGAGGACACTGCTTGGTTTAAGTTTGGGGGTGTTGGTTAAGTTTGTTTTAGTTTTAGTTGATTTGGTTTTGTTTTGTGTTTCTCTTTTGTGTTATTTTTGTGGTATGATTAGTTAATTTAAAAAATAAATAAATAAACAAAAAAATTTATTAGTATGTTTTTTTTGCTCTGGTTTTGCTATAGCAAAGTTGGTTTGAGGAAATTCTATGAGGAGTATGAGTGTTTTGAAATTCTCAGAGTATGGAATGAATTGGCATGAGTTGAGTATTGTTGATGTTTATTATTGGTTTGCTCCTTAAATGAGATTGCTTGAATGATGCACATTATACTATAGCTTTGTGTTTCGTTTGAAAAACTTAGGAAATTTTAAATCATAGTGAGAGTTTGGGATTCAAGAACTGATTGTATAAAACCTTCGAGGCGAAACGGTAGGAAGCCAAGTATTCTGGGATGAATTGATATGAATTTAGAGTATTGGTATTTCAAAAAGGTTGTGATTGGAGGGTTTATTAAATTCAAAAAAAAAAACTACTCCGCTATTTGGAACTACCTAGTAACCAGGAGTAACATGAGCCCCATGTGTACTTTTGCGTCAAAAAGTGGTTTTGAATATGAGTAGGCTATAGCAAATCTGATTGGTGACGTTGCTAAGTAACTAGGTGTCTTCATCACCAATGTTGACATTCGCGTAAAAAGGTAATAGTGACATGAAGGAAAAAAAAAAAAAAAAAAAAAGCATACACCCTATACAAAGCCTAAAGCAATAATCCGTGAAACATGTTTAATCCCAGGTGTTTGGTAAACTGCTATTAGTGGAGAAGGAATTATGCAGTCAGCCTATTGAATCTTTAACTAGGCTCAATGATCTTGATTTGAATGACCTGAGTAACTCAAAGGATGCTTAGCTTTAGTCACACACATACACTTTTAGAAGAGTCTCATTTGGGAGTGAGTTCAGTTAGAACAGATGCTGATATTTAATGAATGCTGACTTTGACCATGAGCTGGAAATTAAGAAGCACTTCTGAGATTGGAGAATCAACTTGTTTAGCATCCAGAGCATTTTTTTTGTTTTGTGTTTTGAGTTTTCTTTGTGTGTTTTGTTTTGTATTTATTTTGGCATTACTCGAGGACGAGCAATGATTTAAGTTTGGGGGTGTGATAACTCTATGAAATAGAGTTATTTAACATTCTTTTAAGCTTATTAATTGTTGATATTTCAAGATAATATGCCTTAGTTTTAGTATTTTATATAATATTAATTTGTTTTCTTTAGTTTTTATTATTTTGGCTTTAATCGAGATTTTTGGTGTTCAATCTAATTTTTGTGTTTGGCTTTACAGCTGGTATTCACAATGACAACTAAGCAATGGCTCACTGGAAAAGAAAAGACAACGAAGAATAAAGATGGAAAATAGCCAATGCTGCAGCAATGCTATAGCAATGTCACAGCAAAGTGCAGCAGTGAAGAATCAAAGTAAAAGCATGTGTACCCAAGTTTGCTTTACAGCTGGCAGTGATTTAGTTGCCCAAATTTGTCTATGCATGCCAACTGTGAGGAGGCCATCAATATTAATTATCAAGAGGGCACGTGCAACTAGGGCATATGTGGGAGTCTTGGGATAAAAAGGAAAGTTAACAGAGGAAAGGGAGAGCCGTTTTCGGTGAGGCAAGAGGGGCAGAGAAAAACAGACACCATTTTTGGGAAAAGAAGGCTGGGAGAAAAACCAGAGAAGAAAATTTAGAGAAAGAAAACGACATAGAGAGAGAGAGAAGGAGATCGAAGGCAGCTGTGAGCTACTACTTGGATAGAAGGAATTCATCACTTTGCACATGCTCATCTCCTTGGTTTTCCACTTCTAGTCATATTAATTCGTTGGGATTTATCTTGTTTTCTCTCTGTAAACTATTATTTCTCTTGTTGCTTCTTTTGGTTTTGATTTTGTTGAACGATTCATGAATTAATTTTCTTAGCTAGGATTATTGATGGAACCGAGGATTGTAATGAAGATTTGCTTATTATGTTGAATGCTTAGTAATTTGTGATTCAGTTTATTCAAGTGTGATGAGTGATTAATCTCTGTTTATTATTTGGCCAGCAATTTATGGGGAAAACAAACTAGAATTAATTCTGGGAAGGTTAATTTTGGTTGGATCTAACTTGAATATTATAAGTGTATGATATAGGAATATATTAATACCTTGTACAACCCTTTAAAATTGGTGCTTAATCTTATGTTTGGAAAGCTGAGATGCATAGGAATATGTTGATTTTGGTTTAAAGAACTGAAGGCATAAATCTTTCAGAAGAGGATTGTGTAGAATTTTTAGTTGACTGAATGAATTTTGCTACAGCATTCCTACAGCATTTACGGTTAGATTTGCAACCGAGGGGAAATCAGTAATCCTAGCCATTACCCATCATTGATTTACAGCCTACACCTTTGATTTTGCCACGTTTTACCTTTGCTTGCATTTTTAATTATACCCATTAGTTTATATTCAGTTTTATAATTTTAGTGCTCAAATCATTATCAAATTTGTTTTAGAACAATTGTTTTCTGTAATTAGATTTTTGGTAATACAATCCCTGTGGAGACGATACTTATTTACTACTATATTACTTGTTCGATTACGTGCACTTGCGTAGTATTTTTCGCATACATATTTTTAGCGAACAGTTACTTGAGCAAACCCTTCAACATCCAATACTATTTGATCAGCCCAGTTTTTGTAGCAACCATGTCCATCTCCTTCCAAGGCTGAATAGAGAAATTTGAGACTCAAAGGAAAGATCAATGGAAATCTAACTTGCAGTAATGCTCTGAGACTTGATATGAGGATTCTCGATCCCTTGGAGCAGCCGAGCTTGAGTATTTCATTGTAGTAGAGTTTGTGCCATCGTTCAATAGAGGAATAAGTTGGAACTAAGGGCTATATATATATATTCATGATTTCTATTCAAAGAACTTGTCAATTTTGTACCAAAATCATTGATGATGCATATGCTCCGAGAAATATTTGTGTTCTAAGTTGAAATAGCTCTTGAAGAGGGAGTACTTTCGAACTTATTTATCGAAGGAGTTGGAAGAGCTATTGTCCTATTTATCTGTCTAGGGTTTTCCATCCATCTATAAAAGTTTTGAGTAGAGCGCATGATTTCTATAATGTTTAGAGACGGGCTACATGACGTTCTTGGTGAACCATTACATATATAGGACATAGGTATTTAATTCAACCAAAGTTTTTATTTTTTATTTTTTTTATAAAGTGCTAATGAACGTTTTAAATAAGAAATTAGTACATGCTCAAGGGTTTATTGAGTACCAACTTAGTTGTGATGCATTTATTCTTTTTCTAATGCTACTTGCTCTCCTAGTCTGCTAACATAAAAACCAAAAACAAAAAACAAAAACAAAAACAAAATAAATTGTGAAAATAATGCTTTGATTGGATCATACATTCAATTTCGATACAATGTAATGTTCATTTGGTTCCTTTATATCTTTAATTTGAATACACATCCTTTTGAATAGTATACTCAAAATCTTTTTACTATTTATATCCATGACTTTTCAAATATAAACAATCCAAATATACATTTTATTTGAATACAATAGTTGAAGAGGATAACCAAATGTGTAATACATTCATTTTAATGCATTAAGTGAATTTGTATACTCTGAATGTGTGATCTAATCGAAATATAACAACATTAAGCATATATTCAGCAGACATGGATTTAGTACAGGAAAACACGACTTTTAAAGGTCCGGCTTTCAAACTTGAGAACCCTCGATGCATGTGCCCTAAAAGCAGAACCAGATGTTGGTCGGTGTCTGAAATTTTATTGTAAAATATTCCTCAAAATTCATAATTTAAAGAGAACATAAATCTTATAATATTACAAAGAAATGCAAAGTCCAAAAGAAATGCAGTAAATGTTTTCGTTTTAAAATTATAATAATTGATGGGAAATGCATGGGACTGTGGAAGTTCGGTGGTTTACCACTCTTGTCAGTCTTATAAGGTTTTCAAAGGGCATTGGCCTTTAGCCCGAAATGGAAAACTGCCTACTCATTGACAGCCAAAAGGAATCTTACATTGCGCGTCGCAACAAATTAAAGCTCTTTTTTTCTTTTTTTTTCCTTGTTTTTCTCACACTTTTTCTTTTTTTTATTTTTTTTTCCTAATGAGTATCCAAAACCACTGCCACTGCCACCTTCAGTTTCTGTAACTTGATTTTGTTGCTTCTTACAAGCTTCCCCATTTGTCCTCTGTACCACGTCTTCCCTCGTCACAGTTTTTACACCATACTTGAAATGCTCAAATTACATACTTATCTTACAAGACTTATTAGGGTACGTTTGGTGCATCGATTTAAAATTGAATTTTTATATTAAAGTTTGTTGACTTTTTAAAAGTTAGTTATAATTTTTGTTGACTTTTCAGGAAAAAAAAAAAAGATGAAAACTTAGATTTGAAACTGAGATCCAAACGAAAGCTTAACTTGTGTTTGGTTCAATCATTACAGTTGATAAATTTCAATTGATTTTTATCTTTTTTTGAATAGTCAGCTCAGTTTCACCATTCATAACTTCAGTTATAACTTAAAACTTCAACCTGTTAAAGTTCATAACTTTGTTATTTCAAATCCAAATGAGATGAATTTATTATTTATAAATTACAAAAATTTTGAGATAAACGAAATAAGATATATATTGTTTTTTTTTTTTAACACATTTCAAGTTTTTACACTTAGTTCTAGTTTTTCATCTTAACTGGACCAAATAAACACATGCTTAAAATTTGCGGAACGTTTTCTTTTTAAATATGTGTATCTTGCAATAGATACTAGAATTACTGAAAATTCACATTCTTGAAAAAAAATACAAACATTTATGTAAATCATTTTCAAATCTGATAACCGCCTTAAGATGTTCTGATCATGCATAAGTAGTGTTATATAACTACTACTGTAAGTCTCAAAAGCAGGTTTAGTACTTGAATAATCCAAAATTGTATCATACTGTGCATCATAATATATTTCTCAAAATGAGGAAATATTTATGTAGTGGTGTCCATAACTGCCTTTCATACTTCTCCCCGCCGTCCGCCTAATCCATTAGTTAACTGTGGATTTTTTTACCAACAGTATGAATATTTTCTTATGAGATTTTGCTCAAAAAGTAGAAACATATAGTCTCGCAAAATGATTGATATTCATTTAATTATGCTTAATTATTGATTTTCTTGTCTTGGTTGTGGGCCTTAGTGTCTGTACCGAGCGTGTGATTATTAGGAGGTTAGCATTTCCAACGTCCCCAATGATACGGTGATCATAAACTGGACATGTTTCAAATCAAAACTATGACTAATTGGTCCTCCCAAAATGATTGATCCATTTAAATTGCATATAATTTCATGAAAAACGAAAAAAAGATCCATATTGATATATCTTTATTTGAACACATTTTAAGTTTTAAACTTTTTAACTCCAAGAAGCCAAATGCACAATTTCAAAACGTAACTAAACTCCAACAAAATAACTCTAACTTTTTTAACTCAAGTGAACCAACCAAACTCATATTTAATGATTGTGTTGAATTTAATATAGTAGAAGTCTCTATCACGATTATCATAAAATCAAAATCCAAATGATAATTTGGTTGTTGACGAGAGAGGTTGAATGGAAAAATCGAAATGTAAAATAACAATAAATTATATCTTTCCACTAAAATATATATATATATATATATATCTTCAGTATCATTAACAAATTCGTAATTTTTCAACTACATAACAAATTCGTATTTGGTTAAAAAGAACTAAAAATTTGTAATTTTAATAATCATAAATTGTTACATTCATTACCAAGAAAAAGAAATATCGTCATCTCATATATTTAGCAGGCATATATTAAGCACGTTTTGAGACTCAAAATTATAAAATAAAAAATTACATAAAAAATTTTATATAAATAAAAACATTACATATTTCTATAGGTAAAAACTAAATAATTATTTAAAAAAAAAATTAGTAGACACAAGTAGAAATCTTTAGGGAAAAAATAACAACCCCCACCCATCTTTCATTCTCACATAAACCTGCACTTCCTCTTTTCCAGTTCGATTTTCACCTTCTTTTTCTTCCTCTCGGCGCGAATGCAACCGTTGTCCACCTCTTTGTCAATGATGAGAGAGAGAGAGAGTGACAGAGAGAGGGAAAAAAAAAAAAAAAAAAAAAAAGGGAAGCCCCCACAAATAAAACGTCCTCTTTTCCAATACGATTTTTCAACTCCTTTTTCTTCCTCTCGGCACGAAACGAAAAAAAAAAAAACAAAACAAAAACCCGCAAATAAAAGGCCCCAAAAGGACCCAAAACCAAATGAAGGCTTGCTGACATCTCCATCACCAAAATGGTTAGCGTACATCTCGTCAACAAGTAAACGACTATTGGTGATTCCGTCATTCTTGCATGTTAATGTACCTGTAGCCGTATATATTAATTGGCCAATATCATATTAACTGTCAGTTTTAGGGCTTTAATGTGAATGGTCATTAAAATATGCTATTTAATAAATCTGTATTTTCAAAATTAGGGTTTATGGAGTTCAACAAAAAAAAAAATTTATGCAATTGGGGATCAGTTAAGATAAATACCCTAGGATTTGGGGTTTTACTCACCATATTGACCATAGAAAAAAAATTTTAAAAAAAATTTTAAAGAAAGAAAAGAAAGATTTTCTGTCTGTGAGTAATTTTAGGAATTTTTTTGTACTTATGTTATTATAATGTTGGAAATTGGTGATTTATTTTTACTCATAACCTAATAATTAGGCCAATATCATATAGTAATTATGATTTTTAAGGTTTAATTTGGAATGGTCATAAAAGTATACTAGGGTTTATTGTCATCCACTAAACTACTCTTTCCACACCCTTTCCAAAGCCACCCTCATAACCTAATAAATTTCTACTTTTTTTATACCGCACAGTATTTCAAAAAGTTCCTTATATAAAATGTGTTTATCATTATTTTTTTCCTTCTTCAACCCACCAATACAGTAACTTATTCTTTCAATAATCGTATTGTTTTCAAAAAAAAAAAATTTATATTATTTGGATTCTTTTGAGTATTAATAAACTGAAGCAAATGGAATGGCAAGTGTTTGTAAAATAATTGCAAGGATCAAATTATTCCGTAAAACTACGGAACCTAGAGAGAGGGGAAGAGAAAAATCTATCAGGGAATTTTACACGTAATGTGATCAACGGTAGAGTGCTAGGTTATGCACATGTTTATAGTCTCTTTGACATGTGAGGAAAGAATATCTCTATTAGTTGATAGTGAATAAATTTCCTTGCTTCACTATAAGTATAACTATCACGACTTGTCTCATTCCTATTTTTATTACCATTAGTCGACGCATGCATTACGTGCACACATAATAGATAAAAAATAATCCATATGGCGATGATGTGGTGGCTACCACGTCACGAACTGGGGAGGAAGACGAAATCCTCCATTCACTCTTCTAAAGGAGAAATTATCCGGTGAACCGGGTGTACCGCGTCATCTTGCTTATGTGATATATCCATCCAACAAAAATTTGACATTTAGATGTTTTTTCTATGTCATCCCTTTGTTTTATTTTTCTCTTTCCTAACGTACAATATATTAATTGTCAAATCAAAACTATCATAACTATCTCACCTAAATCTTTTATCATAATCAATTAAATTTAAATAAATATCATTTTTTTATATCGCCTAATATATTTAATTAAATTTTGCTTTTAGAAAACAAAAAATGAAAAAAAAAAATTCTCCATTTTAGTTGGAAGAATTTTGGTCAAAAAGATTATAACTTTCCCATTCTCTTTCTCTCTCTCTCTCTCTCTTCCCTTTCTACCTCTAACGTATGAGGGCTAGAGTTTCTCAATCGTTTTTCTCTTGGAACCGGATTTCAGTAGCGGCGTTTGGTCTATCTCTGGTTTCCTGACCCTAGAGATGAAGGTGAGAATCAGATAGAGAGTCTTAACAGAGGCGAGCCCGTGGTAGGAGGATGAACATTGTAGGAAGGAGCAAGGCAGAAATAAGATAGTTGGTGGTAGTGCGTGGTTGTCATGCGCCAGTGAAGTCATATAGCAACTCGGCTTTGGTAACCCAGTTTTTCTCGACAATGTGGTTTGTTTTATCGGCAAGGACACTTCTGTGTGATTGTTTTTTTTTTTTGGTGTGTAAGTATGTATGTAATAATAACGATGTATTCGTCGCCTTTTCTTTGGGTTTTTTTATTTCTTTTTGCTATTTATAATAACGGTGGTGGTTTATTCACCTTCCGAGTGGGTTGTTTATCGATCAGATATGAGTTTTGATGGTGTTTTAGCTCTGCTAGAGTTACTTCTATGCAGAATTAGTAGTGGCCCTAGTGCTACTAGGTCTTGGCCATCGATTGATCGTGAAAATCCATTGATTGTCGGAGTTTGTTCAAAAAAGCCTTACATGTACTTGATTTCAGTGTGCTGATGTATATTTCAGTTATCAGGCCTCAAGCATATGTCTTTCCCTTTAACCGTCATCAAATTTTACTATTGGATCCGTTTTTGTTGATAGGTTTTGTCTCATGTAATATGGGGTTTCATATGTTTGATATTTTTGTATCTCCTTAGTGAGTTTAATGAAATTTTCCCCTTTTTTTTTTTTTTTTTTTTTAAGTTAGATGAATTTATAAGTCATGTTTCATTTTCTTTTTTTTTTTTTCTTTTTTTTTTTTTTTGTAACTTAAATTTTAAACTCCATTTTCGCTGATTATGGGACCAAAATTGTAGTTTTTTATTTCCTGAAAGCAAAAATTAATTAAACATTTAAAGTAACAAACAGATATTTATTTTTTTAATTAAAAATTAATTAAATATGTCAAGTGATGTAAAAAATGATAATGATTAGTTTACTTTTTTTTTTTTTTTAACTCATTTTAGTTTATATGAATTTAAATGTCCTCTTTCTTTTTTCTTTTTCTTTTTTTTAATTTAAACTCCATTTTCGTTGAAACCAACATTGTAGTTGTGGAACTTTTTTTTATTTCCTGAAAGAAAAAATTAATTAAATGTTTAAAGTGACAAAAATAAATTTTTTTTTTCCTAAAAAAATCTGGATTCCAGAATACATCTTCAATTTTGAACTGTGTTGTTACAATTCTTTTCCAAGGTCTAAAGATTTAAACTTTAGTGGTTATTTTATTTCATTGCAAGATTTATTTTTGAATATTGTTAATTATTTTTTCTACGGTCCAAATTCGTCAAGTTATTTTATTTCATTCTAAAAATTATTTTGAATTTACTAGTATTTCATTTTAATGAGCAGGTTCTGTCAAGTTGCTGCTTTAGTATATGCATGGAAGTTAAGCTTTTTATATAGTGTGTGATATTTAAAGACATGGGAAGAAAAGGAAAGGAGTCGAGTCCTCTTGGACTGGACTACATTAGCAATTACCAGAAATGTGTAAATAAAATAAAATGGATTCTGGCATATGTTTCAGTTATCCAATTGTGTTTTTTTAGTTTTATATATTTATTTATTGCTCCTTTTTGATTCATACTGCTTTCGTTATCCAATTGAAACGCGCAGTTCTTGCATTCCGAAGACGATTACTAAAGTATAAAAGGCAAATATACATATATACATATATATATATATATATATATATATATATGCAATTTAGGTCCTTCAGGAGAGAAATAAAACAACGGAGCTTAATCATGTACTCTCTTGGAATGCGTGAGAACGAGAAAATGCTGCTGGATTTGATTCCAGGACTGGAGAGGAACATGCATTGTCCTTTCCTTCAATCTTATGTGTAAATTTTTTCCGAACAGTGCTATCCTTGACAACGAGATCCTCGTCGTCGAGCTTAATGCCGAACGTGGTCTGAATCGGACACCTTAAAGCCTCATCAGGGTCGTCGAGTTTCAGTGTTTTCGGGGCTAAAGCATGCATCTCGGACTGCTCTCTATCCGTCAATTCAGAATCCCTGGAGTGCTTTCCGAGGATCGGAAACTTATTGGTCGAGTAGCCGTTGTTATTGGCGGTGGAAGAAGAAGACATGCAACTAAAGGATCCTGCAGCCAACGAGACATTCCCCGTCTGAGAAGCCCAAACCGGCATACAATTCCAGTACGAAACTGGAACAAAGCCCAAAGGAATGGTTGACGGACTTGAGCCCGGAATGGCTAAAACTTGAGTGTGAAACCACTGAACTTGGTTTAAGTCGCCAGAATTCGACACACAAAAGCTTTGAAAATTCTGTGAGTTTGCAGCAGGATGCGCAGCATTCTTCCAACCAGGGTTCCAAGAGAGGACTAATGGAGGACTACTGTAGCAATGGAGCGGATGAGAACGAGCTGGCTCGTTACCAGAACCTCGCAAACAAACCTGCTCACTTTGAACAACATTTTCATTTACTTTGCTTCGGTAATCCTCAGATTGTGTCATGGCAGATCGGTACGGGGTATCATGTTCTCTGTCTGCATTTTCGACAGGCTTCATCTCAGCAAACGCCTTCGGATCTCCAAGAGTTAGCATGGTTTCCACGGAATCACAAACAGATACTTGATCAGGACCGAATCTTAAAACTTTTCCACTCGAGGATTCGTCACAAGGGAGAAGTTGGGATTGGCCTGAATCTGTCGTTTCTAGTCCGTTAACCTGTGTTGCATTGCCCGTCGACGCTAGTATCTGCCGGAAGTGAGACGCTAAGTGCTTGTTCTTGCGCCGCCCAGCTCCGACCGGAACATTTCTCGTCGTACCCCCAGCTGTCCAATACCGCTGGCAGTTTCTGCAGAAATGCCTAGGTTGGTTGACATTGTAGTTGTTGAAATAACAAAATTTTGTGTCTGAACTTCTGCATCTTGGACATGGAACGATCTTATCTGGTTTCTTAAAAACTCTCTCTGTATCTTCATCTTTGCCGTCTCTAAATTCAGTTGACCTCTCTGTTTCACTTGAATTTTCTGCATTAGGACTATCCACTTCTGCTTTCGTTACATCACTGGAATTATCCTGAAATTTAGAATAAAAAAAAATTAATAATAAAGGGTTTTGTTAAAACTAAACGCCAGAATGGTAACATTATTTTATACAAAGGTGATACATATCATGAATGACTTGTCACGCACACGATGTTGGAATAAAAAAAGGAACTCAAAACCATTATTAGTTGTTGTAAATAGCTGTCTGTATCAAAATTTGAATTATCAAGTACTTTCTTCTTCTTCTTCTTTCTTTTTATTTTTTTTTATTTTTTTTTATTTTTTTTATTCTCTATATAGCCTATCTATCATTTCTGTCTTGTGAAGAGTGCACGGATAGGATAAGGATACAGAGCATGTACTACACTTGTATACTGTCATAAGATTCAGGAAAGCAAGTAATTGTGAAACTTCTTTCTTTGAGTTAAAAAAATAATGATAATAGTATTTTTTATAAATTACTCGTCTTGTTCCTAAATTTTTAAATTTTTTTAATTTTGATTCTTTTTTTTTTTTTAGTTTAAGTGATCCTAAACCACTAAAATGATATTACAATGATACTTTGTATTAATTTTTAGACAGAATCCGTCAATAATTTGATTAAAAAGTTATTCTCATTAACAGACAATACTACTATAGTCTGCAGCAATGTTTTTAGTAATTTAATGTCACTCTAGCTTTAAAAAAAACATACAAATTTACGAACTTCAAATTTTAAGACCAACCTAACAATTTATATAACTATTTATATATTAAAACGACTTTTGTAACTCCTGATTTCCCCCCCCCCCCCCCCCCCCCCCCCCCCCCCCCCTTTTCTGAAACTGTAACCCCTGATCTTTCTCGAATTTATTTGACATTCTAATACAAATGTAATCTTTCCTAAAAATAAAGAAAGAATTAAGGAAAAGTCATCAAGATTGTTTGGAGACCGAGAAAACAGAGCTTAAAATCCTACACTCAAAAGCGTTAGTTTATTCATAAGCTAAAAAAGGGACTTACATAAACATCAAATGATAAACTTGATGAAACAAAAAGGTAGTATATTAAACTTCTACCAAACTAATTCCGTCATAGAAAAAAGCTAAATAATATTTGAGGTCATTAACAAGGTATTATTTACATTAAACTCTTCACGTCTATGCAATAAAGAATCTCAGAATAACACCAAAATATATATATATATATATATATATATATATATATATAACAATAAAATGGATAGTCCGTGAATTTTCAGAGAGACAACACAAACAACTTAAAAAAAAAAAAAAAAAAAAACGAAAGAAGAAGAAGCTGACATACATGTTCACATAAACAATAAAGCCAAAAATTAACCAAAACTAAACCGGAAAGTTGTAAATTAAGTAATCAAGGAAAAATAACAAGTTTGTTATTCCATTGTAGAACACAAAGGCAAAACAAAACAGAAATATCAAAAGTATATATATATATATATATGTATGTATGTATGTATGTATGTATGTATGTAAGAGAAAAGCAAGCAATGTTAAGACTGACCTCAGACTTGGCGGAAGGAATCTGAGCATCGGATAAGGGAATGGTTCTACCGAAGAGCTTGATACCCTGATCAATATTATTGCCATTTTCACTATTAATATTCATGGTGTTAGTCTCAGACATAACTTGGCCCAACAAAAATCAGTTTCTTCCTCTACTAGGAAGCTAATGAAAGTAAATTTCCTTAGCAAACTGAGAAGAAGCACATTTCCAAAAACCACCTACAAAAACGCGAAGACAAATCTTAAACTAAAACTAAAGTACCCGAAAAGTCATGTCCCATAGTAAAAGCACCAAGAACGTGAAGCATCAAAAGTACCACTTTTGCTTTTCTTTTTCCTTTTCTTTTTTTTTTATTCATTCTTTTTCTTTCCTCTCTCTCTCTCTCTCTCTTTCTTTCAAAAAGAGAAAATAAAAGACAACCTTTTCTTTTTCTCCCATCTTTTTTTTTTCTCAACTTTTAAAGTCTTTCGTTTATTTGTTTTATTTTCCTTTTTGTGGATCGGACGCTGTTGATCCCTGATTTGTATATCCATGGGATCATTACGTGGTAGGTCGTGGGGTCGTGCCACGTGGCGAACAAGTCAGCTAGACTTGGGGAGATGAATCAAGGCCAAGAGATGCATTAGTAATGGGTAAGGATGATGGAAGATCGAGAGGAAATGACATAAGAAAGAGAGAAATTATAAAAAAAGGAGAAAAAAAACAAAAAAGAAAAAGAAAAAGAAAAGGCCAAAAAGTGAGGCAAAAAGTGCGGCAAAAGTGCTTTAGCGTGGGACCCTTTTGAAGGAAAAAAGAGGAAAAGTTGATGCCGAACTTAGGTGGGGGAGGAAAGAGGGGGAAGCCATGAAAAGAAGACCACGCTTTTTCTCCGCCGCCGCCTTCGACGTCTTTGCCTGGGTTAGCTCTTTTCTTATCCTTTTAGCAACCTTTTTCTTTTTTTTTTCTTTTTCTTGTTTTTAATTCTTTTAAGAATTTTGTGTTGAGAAATACAAAAAGAAATATTCTTTTGCATTCTTACAAGAATCAAGAATAGGCCCCCGTCTAGTGGATGTCACGGTCCGTTAAACATTATAATCTAATTGGAATTAGGATATTCGATGAAGTTCATTTTAAATATATATATATTTATACCTTGTTTATTTTGAACAGTGAATGAAATTGCATCAAAAGAATATTAAATTGAAAAAGAAAATTATAATCTTAATTTAATCAATATTTGATAGCATAAAATTAAATCCTTTAGTTAGGATATCTATTATACCCCATTAGGGAGGTGTGTATGGACAGGTCGGGAGGGGGTGGAAGAACAAGGAAATTTTCAAAGTTACAATCCAAAAAAGTGTGATTTTGACATATTTACTGGTAAAATAGGTAATCTAGTAGAATACCACTCATATTCTATCAACATACCCTTCGACGACCAGAATCAACATGGACCACCAATGGTCTCTGATCGCTAGTGCGAGTCTCCAATCACCGACACTAGTCACCATAGAGTATTATTTTGGACTATTTACATATATAACCATTTTAGAGACCTTGGATAAAAAATTGTCCTACAATGAACTTAATTGCAAAGATGAACAAAAATAATAACTACCTATTTTATATTGACTAAACTACCCATTCATTTTAAATTAGGAAGAAAAAAAAAAATATGATTCCCCACTAAAAATTAGCACCTTCTTTTCAGAAAATAAAAAAAGGGTTGGAAAATCCCTTCATTATTATTCTTAATTTAGGATTTTGAATTTTTGAATTCCTTATTTTATTGACATTAGCCTTTTGTATTCTTTTTTTTTTTTTTTTTTTTTCCCAAAAAATCTTCCATGTGATTGAAAATTATGGCCTTGTTTGGTGAATGACTCTGTTTAAACTAAACTGTACTTTTTTCATCATGTTTTTTATCTTTTTCCCCAAAAAGTTGTTTGTCTTTTCTGAAAATTCAAAAAAATTCAAAAAAATTTACTATTTAAACTTACAAATCTTAACTCAAACTTACACACCAAACATCCCCTATATCTTTTAAAAATTTAAGATAAAAATCGTGGACTATGGACTCGGTCATTATTGGCAGTGTTTGTGTTTTAGTGTTCAGTCCTTGCAATATTAACGATAATTGTGCTTTCGGTTCTTTTTGCTAATGAAATATGGACTCAATCATTAATAATGCTTGTGTTGGTGATTAAATTTATAGTAAGGATTCAGAGTTCATAAAGTAACTGTGAGAGTTTTTTTTTTTTTTAATAAATTTTTTTTCCTTCTGTATTTCATGAAAGTTATGGTTGGCCCTTTTATTATTGACATATTGCCCATTGAAGGGTTCGCGGTTTATTTGTTTTCATAATTGTCAATGTTAATGTTTATTTGTTTGTTATTGACTCGATTATTTTGTTTTTTGTTTTTTTTTTTTATCCCATTGAATTATACAAACATAGAACAATTTTTGAAGCAAAAAGAGTAATAATGGACTAACAAGAATACCAACATCCACTCTAAAAAACAAGTTATTAAAGATATGATATTGACAGGGTTAACATGTTCTAAAATTGTATTTTGATGACAATATCATATTGATTAAGTCAATATATTATGAAGATCAACCTTCACTTTAATTTTTTTTTTTTTAGTTTATTTTAGATATTCATGGATATATCAGATTGACGAGGTTAATATTTTATAAACCTACATTTGGTGAATGTGTAATATTTTTAATGACAAGGACAATTTTATGGTGATTCAAATTTTTTGTGTATTTATTTTAATTTTTTCTTTTGATTTCTCATCAATTTTGAGTGGATATTAATTAATTAATCGATCAATATAATTTTATTAAATAATGTAGATGCCACTTAATAAATGTGAAAAGGTATTAAAAAAACACACACACACACATCCCACAAAAATCGTTAAAAAAAAAAAAAAAAAAGCTTCCTTTTTAAAAACCGAAACACCCTCAACAAAAACACTGTTTTTAGAAAATCTAAATTAAAAAAAAAAAAAAAAAAAAAGAAGAAGAAGAAGAAGACTTCATAACGTGTTCCCTTAAATAAATAAATAAATGACGTGTTATGAGACAAAGCTAAAGAATCTTCCTCCCTTAGAATTGTTAAAAAAAAAATAAACCATATTAGAAAAAATTTGGGAGGGTTTTTCAAAAAAAAAAAAAAAAATTTGGCAGGGTAAACAAGGAAAAGAAAGATAGTGGAATTCAAAATTTGTTCAGATTTGCAAATAAGTTTAAAACTGTTAATATTTTAAAAGAGGTGTTCAAAAATAGACATTTTATGTAAATACCTCTATTATTTTTTATGAATTTTTTTTTTTTATACTTTTTGAATTTTTTTAATCTAACAAACTATTAAAAAAAATCTCAAATTAAACTACCTTTTCATCCTTTTTGACGTAACAAAAAAAAAAAAAAAATCTGCAAAACTAATAATCCATCACAACACTACTAGTAGTCCACCAGAATACAACAAGTTGTCCAATAGAACAGATAATAATCCTCCATAACGCATATAGAAATCCCCCAGAATACATAGAGTAATCCACTACAATACAAAGAAAATAATGAAATAATTAAACAAAAAATATATTTTTAGAATCTTATTTTAAAATAAGTTCATTTTTTAACAATGTTACGTATATATCTATTTTTTAATAAATAAATATCTATATATACCTATTTTATTTTTTTATTATAGGGAAAAACTATGGTAGAGACTCATTGTGAGTCTCTACCCATAGAGTCATTTCTTGAACCACTGATCTTCAATCATACGGTCTATATTTGTGGGTGCATTTGATGAACCGTAGACTCACCCTTATTGTAACAAAGTAAGTGAAAGAGAGAGAGAGAGAGAGAGGGAAGAGAGAGAAAGGGAAGAGAGAGAAAGGGGGTTGGGGGGTCCCCGTCGGGGAGGACGCCGAGAGGCGCTGGGGTGCTAGCGGGGGAAGGTTGGGGGGGGGGGGGTTGCCGTCGGGGGGGGACGCCGAGAGGCGCCGGGGGGGGGGGGTGTGGGTGGGGGGAGGTCGGGGGAGGGGGGGCGCCGGGGGGACTGAGGCCGGGGTGCCGGCGGGGGAGGGCTGGGGGGGTTGTCGGGGGCTGCGGCTAGGTGGGGGCCGGCCGGGGCTGGGACCGGTGGTTGGGGGGGGGCACGGGCCGGGAAGAGAGAGGGGAGAAGAGAGAGAAAGGGGAAGAGAGAGGGGAAGAGAGAGAGAGGGGGTGGGGGGGTCCCCGTCGGGGGGGACGTCGAGAGGCGCCAGGGGGGGTGGATGGGGGGAGGTTAGTGGAGGGGGACCTGGGGTGGGGGCTCGCCGGGGGGGCTGAGGCCGGGGTGCCGGTGGGGGAGGGCTAGGGGGGGTTGTCGGGCGGTGGGGGGCGGCCGGGCCTGGGGCCGGTGGTGGGGGAGGGCCTAGCGGGGGGTCCGGCGTCAGGGAAGACTCACCCCCCTCTCTCTCTCTCTCTCTCTCTCTTTTTCCTCTTTTTCACTTAATTTGTTATAGTGTGGGTGTCCCTTTGATTCTTAATGTGCACTCTCAAATTTAGATCATAGGATTCAAGATCAATGATTCAAAAAATGACTCTATGGGTAGAGACTCTACCACAGCCACACCCTGTATTATAATTGGTCTCATTTTAGTTTTCTTTTTTGTTTTTTAACTTTAATAATTAATAATTTTGTAAATTACTTTTAATAAACTTAAATTAGTTTTTCCGCCTAGTCTGTTGTACAAGTGCCTTAGCACTTTTGATGTCAATCTTTTTATGCCAGCTTTGTCCTTTCTTTTTCTTTTAAATTACCATCAACTGCATTGTTTTGCACCCTTTCTCATTATTTTGATGGACAATAATGTCAATTTGCTTTTGGTTAAGTCCCTTGTACACTTGGTTAATAAGAAGGTTAAAGTCGGAAATGATTAGACTGAAAAGCATTGCAAAACTAGTAAATACCAACACGTGTTAACCAGCAAAAAAAAGGAAAAAAGGAAAAACCTAACACGTGTCATACTTTCAGTTCGAAAAGTGTGAACTCTCTCCCTCACAGCTACAATTCTCTCTCTCTCTCTCTCTCTCTCTCTCTGAAGATTACTCTCTCTACATATTTCCTTTCAATCTCACACTTGATTCTTTGCTCAGTTTATAGATCCGATTGTTAATAATTTCATTTAACGATTTTTTTTTTTGGTAAAACTTTTAATTTAATGATTTAATCAACTTGCTTTTATTGATATAGCAAAATAATGTACCATATCAACTAAATATTATTTATTACGATTATCTAAATATTGTATTAAAATTCTCCGTTAAAAAATAAGAATCATTTATAAAATTATTGATGACTATTCATATTAGTATTTAAGGAGCTCTTTAAAAAAAGTTTAAAGGGTGTTACTAATGTTTATCATCTTCTTTGAGACTTTTGATTATCAAAATAATAATAATAATAATAATAAACATCCTTTATATTTAAGGAAATTTAACATTTGTAATTGTATAATATCATTGTAGTATTTTATATTAAGTTCAAATAAGTAGTACTCAACCCTCATGTTTATTAAATTATTATATATTTTGGGTAATACAATTAATTGTATTGTTTTGAACCTCTATTAATGTTTTAATTAAGGAATATTGGATTTGATAAGAATTGAATCTAAGCTCTTAATTATATAGAGAATTAATGATAGGTATTTGTCAAAATGACAATTTCAAAAGTTGAAATTAGCAAAATAACCTCCTCTCATTTTAATATAGGAACGACTGTTGTCATTCCTTGTTCGATGTCATTTTGTTAATAAAATTTTTTTGATAATTTTTAAGAAAGTGATTAGGTCATTTTGCAAATTACCTCAGAATAGTGATATTACACTTTTAATTAGTAATGGCAGTATGAATTTTAAAACTTACAAAGAAAATGGAGGATCGAATCAATTTAACAAGGGATTCAAAAAATCATAGAATCAATTGAACAAGGGATTCAAAAAATCATTTACGAAACTCTTAATATTATGTTAAAGAAAAAGGAAATCGTATTAAATACAATAAGAGAAAGTGATCTTCTTCTTCTTCTTCTTCTTTTATGGTTTCAAGCTTTTTTAGCTTAATTGTTTTATAAAAGTTTAGTTTTTAGAGATTGTAATATTTTGATAAGATTTTTAATGGTTTTATGATATAGATTTCATTTGTATATGTTTAGAATTTAATTTATTTATGAAATCTTTGATTTTGAGCAAAATTTACGGTGCATATAAACTTTACAGTTTGTTTTTACTTTTGTATTTTCAAAAATATATTTATAATATATGGGAAATGGGGCAGGTATGGGGAAAGCCTCCTCAGACAGCAAATCCTCGTCTCGGGCCCCAACCCTGCTTTTATTTGAGTAGAGATGGGGACAGAGATGAGGATGATTTTGGGAGTGGGGATGGGGATGAGAAATCATTCTCTTATCTAGTCCTGTTCCGTTGCCATTCCTATTTTTAATGAAACGAACATTATGTAATTAAAAAAAAGCTCTTATAAAATCAATAAAAATTGTCTGAAATTTGAAAAAAAAAAAAGTTCAAATCCAATTAAAAGGATTAAAAATCACAAAAAAAAAAAAAAAAAAAAATAGAGAATCTGCCTTTGAACATTGTTGGCTGTATGATACTTAAGTACAAAAAGTGCATTTGGTAAATATTTTAGTAGTGTGTTTATTTTATATTATTATAAAGAAATTCTTATCTCTAAAAAATATTCTGTTAATTTTTTTTTTTGGATTGTCATTATAATAAAGTTAAAATTAAAAGAGTGTCATTGTATTGAAATTCAATTAGGAATGTCTATGTAATATTGATATATGTTAAGACTTAGGAGTGTCATCATGACTTTTTTTTTTTCTTTTTAAATTACAATTAATAGCTTTTCATATTCTATTAATCAGATACTATTGAGTTCAAGAGGATAGATATTAAATATTAAGATATATATTGTACTAAATAAGTTTAAGAGGATAACTATTTTTTCTAATAAAATATATTTATTTTAATTAATAATTCACATACGTGCATTCCTTTCCTAGTATAAAATTATAATAAGTTCACATTTGATTCCTTAGTACTGATTGCATATCGCACAACTACACTTAGCACCGTTCAAAATACCAAGGAAAGAAAAAAAAAAAAGATATAAAATCAAACTATAAAAAAAAAAAAAAAAAAAAAATACAGGTCTCCAAGCCCCTCCAACTCCGAGTCGGTCTTGTGATGTGGTCCACACGCACACCCTACAGTCCAAAGGAAGATATTTAGGCAACACAGCAGGGGAAATGGACACGTGGCCCGCTCAAAACCCACTGTGTCTAAAAATTTCCACCACAAAAAACATACCGCCACCAATCACAAAACCCAAACGCAAACCAGAAAATCTTTTGAAAGGCCATTAACAAAAGAAACACCTCTCCAACCCAGAAAGTTTAATAATACAAGAGAGTTTCTTTCTTGTGTTTATAGGAATGGCGTGTGGTACTACCGCAGCGCAAGCAATGCTCGCAACAAACGCATTCCCAAACCAGAGGAGCTTCTTCAACCTCAGTAGGTCCCACAGAGTTGGTCTGATTCATCAAAACTCCAGGCTTCTCACTGTTAGAACTTCCTCTGAGGACTCTGACTGCAACGTCGAAGAATGTGCTCCTGAAAAGGAGGTCTCTCTCTCGCTCTCCCTCTCTCTAAAAATATATAAATATCTTTTTCTGTGTTGTGGGAATTCTTTATGTTTGTTGCTTTAATGGGTAACTAAACAGCTTTTGATTAAAGAAATAAAACACAACACCACACCCCCCCCCTCTCTTAATTTGGGTTTGATGCCAAATATCGACCAAGTACGTATATCTGTTTATAACCCAGAAGTGAATTTTTAACTGAAGTGGTAAAAAAAAAACTCTGTTATTGGTCATTTGGGACCATAAATTCCTTGGAATAACTTTGAGGGACATTTGTAGGACGTTTCAATCTTCAAAACATTGCTCTTCATTGTTTTCTCTAATGGGGAACTCTGATTCTGCCCAAATTAGAAACTGAAAATGGATTGGTTTACGAAATTTGGTAATTTGCACTTATGCTCCTCAAATTTTCGTCCCAAACTTCTAATGTTGGCATTTAGGACCCTAAGGGACCATTTAGAAACAATAGTTGGAATTGGAGTTTTGTAGGTTAGAATTGAATTGTGTGTTTGGTTGAAGTGTGAATTGGAAATAAACGGTGATATTGCGAATAGTGTACAAATTGGAAATGCGTTAGGAAAAAAGAATATGCAACGTGGATCATGTTTCATTCTTCTTGTCTTCGTAAACATTTAGGCACAAGAATCATCTCATTTCGACTTGAAATAAGAAAGTTATGGACTTTTTAAAGTTTGAATTTCTTGAAAATTTAGGAGAGATAAAGTGATATGTAGATTTGGGAGTCTTGGAATTGAATAGGTAAAATTCCGTCTTCAATGGTTGTTCCAAACGGCCCCTAAGTTTGACAATGCTTGCATCTCGGATCCAACTTGTCAACCAACAAAAATTTTAAGGTGCAATTTGTGCTAAAAGATTCGGACATTTTGTCCTCACATGATGTCCGGTAGGTATGGGATCCCAATTGAATCAGATTAAGGCCTTGTTTGGTGAATGACTCTGTTTAAACTAAACTGTACTTTTTTCATCATGTTTTTTATCTTTTTTCCCAAAAAGTTGTTTGTCTTTTCTGAAAATTCAAAAAAATTCAAAAAATTTACTATTTAAACTTACAAATCTTAACTCAAACTTACACACCAAACACCCCCTAATTTCAAATTTACCGTACTATTTACCGAACAAAAATTTGGGATTCGAGTTGCCAAACTCCAATTAGTTCAGAATGTGACACTGCAACAAACTCTTTGGTATTTGTGAGGAGCAACAGAATAGTTAGCTGTACTTACTTGAATTGATCTTATTTTCATGTGGAAAGTTGGACAAGAGTCAAGGATTAAGTGTATTACAGAGGCCATTGTGGATCGTTTTACAAATCCTAGTTCTCTTCACTTTTATCTCGCTCTCGCTGTCTTTTTTTCTTTACCCACAATATTTTTCTCTATGTTCTCCTATTTAAGTTGCTGAAGTATTTCATGAGTCACAGCCTTAATGAAGTGAAGAACTGTAATCTTTTGGTGTTTGAAATAGGTTGGGAAGGTCAGCGTGGAATGGCTAGCGGAGGAGAAGACAAAAGTGGTTGGCACGTATCCCCCACGTAAGCGAGGTTGGACTGGATATGTTGAGAAGGACACTGCTGGGCAGACAAACATTTATTCAGTTGAGGTTAGTTAGCGTAATTGCTGAATTTTCACAGTAAATGCTGAAGTAGAGGATAAAACATGATGTTAATTAAATCTAACAATAACACGTTAAAAAGGTGTAACTGTAGTCTGTGACAGATAATTTACATAACGTGCCATGTTTTGAACTATACTGAAAATCTTACGGAGGTACGGGAATGGTTACCTAGTTTTCTTTATTTAACCAACTTCGATGTTGTAAATTTCCTAGATGGTACGCTTACTCTAAATAAAGATTTATTGCATAAATAATTTTTGGAACTTAGATTAACGTATCGTTATCGTGTTACATGATTGGTTTTCAATCTTATTTGTTACTGATAAGCGTCCTTTGTAGTATACTTTCTAGTGCCGTAGGATAGGTGTAATAGATTTAGTTGGTAATTTGTTCGGGTATTTCTTTATCAGATATTTCAACATATGTCAAGATCTAGATCGGTTCTTGTGAAACTAACTAGAAGGGGTAAATTAAAACTTAGAACGAGTGTGAATTCTTTCTTCTATGCCTGTACATTTTTCAGAAAACAAGAGAGAGAATTTGTATCCTAAGTGTTAAGATTAGAAGAGGTTCAAAATGCCGTCTTTTGCAGCCAGGAGGGAAAATCCAGAATGTATCGTTGAGTTCGATCAAAATATAACAAACTCCTCTAGGTTTAAGCGAATTAAAAGGTATCTCTTATGTTTTTTCAATTGCTAAAAAGCATTCACCTCGCTAAACTCGGGTCAAACTAAGTTGTTTAATTTTCTAAAATATGGCAAGAGTGCCCTTTTGACTGCCAAGACAAGCAGCAATGAGAAGTGTTCATTAGTTTAGGCAGCTTGTGTCATTTCACCAGTTTGATCACATTCAAATTTCAGCACAGGGAATACTTTTTAAATGCTTCAAAAGAATAAGCTTGGGGTATTTATTGTATTTTGATATATTTTTTAGATTTTCCTAATAAAGGATCTACCTGAATGTTACAATTATTCCTCAGCCATTCTGTTCCTTGTCTTCAACTACTAAAATAACAGTGGAATGATTTAGAGAACTCTGAATGCTCTAACGGTTTGAAGTTCCCGGTATATTCTTGCTAACACTAAAGTTCAAGGGTATAACACCAGTTTTTAAAGTTCAGGGGAAAAGTTACAAAAGCACTAAATTTCAGGGGCAAAAATAAAATTAGTCCATTAAGAAATTAAACTTATACTACTTTGTATTTTTATTTCTTCTTGTTCCTAACAACATGGCCTTGAAATTGGTATGGAGGACCATCAAAAGTTCTTCTATAAGCATGAAAAATTGACAGGGGACTCTGGTAGTAAAAAACGAAAATGTTAACTAATGAACTCAGCCATCTGTTCATAAGGATTTTCTAAATTTTCCAAATTGTAGCATTCATTTTGTACAACTATTGACAAATTCTAAATTTTCCAGCCTGCAGTTTATGTTGCAGAAAGCGCAATAAGTTCCGGAACTGCAGGTTCTTCAGCAGATGGAGCCGAGAACACGGTAGCAATTGCCGCAGGCATCGGTCTCATCTCTGTGGCAGCGGCTTCGTTGATACTCCTTCAAGTGGGTAAGAGCACTCCGCCTCAGGTGCAGACGGCTGAATACAGTGGTCCATCACTAAGTTATTACATCAACAAGTTCAAGCCAGAAGAGATTATCCAAGCCTCAGTGCCATCAGTACAGCCAGAGACGCCAGCTCCAGAACTGCAGCAGATTCAGGTCGAGTCGCAATTTCAACCGGAAACTTCAACAACGGATCTTGCTAATGCCTCTTGGGGAAATTAAGTTCGTATTATGCTGAAACTATTTCTTTTTGTATACAATTGATGTACCAAAATCTGTGATTTAGCTTTGTTCAAACTAGTTATGGAGATGCATATCCCATCACATCTTTTAACCATAAAAGAAGTAATCACAGTATATACCGTGAAAGAATAGTAGTAGTTATTTATTAGTTTGTTTTTAAATTGCCCTGAAGGTGGTTAAATCACCATACAATACGAATGACCAAATGGTTTCTCTGATATCGAAGTAAAGGTAAGAATCTATAGTTACTTTTCGTGTTTGGGGAATCACTGATGCTGAACACCACTCCACCTTCTATTGATGAGTGTTGTTCAACGTGACCAGTATCATTTAGCATTGCTATTAATTTTGTTTAGCTGGAATGTCATTTCTCTTTACGGTGCTAGTTAGTAAATCAATTATTTTCATAAAAATTGAAATTAGGCCCCAAAATTTACAAATTTACAAATTTAAACCCTAATCACTTGTCTTTTGGAACCCTAGATAACCTAACCCCAATCCCACCGCCTTTTGTAAACGCCATTGCCGTGCTCAGAGGCCACTGCGGTCGAAGAATATGGGAAGATCTAGGTAGCCGTTGCATTGAGGCGACATAATAATAAAATAATTATGTTATAACTTGCATCTAGGGATGTAAATGGGGTGGAGTGGAAATATCATGGGTAATTCTCCATTGATATTTATTATTTTACATCCCTAGATGCAAATATATTTAGGTAAATGCAAATATGATGAGAAATTCAAAACCGTCAAAAAAAAAAAAAGAAAAGAAAAGAAAAAAAGAAAGAAAGAAGCTTTTCTTGTAGTCAAGTGTCAGACTACAAAGTGTCATCATAAACCTTTGATTTGAAACTTTTAAGACCAACCATGATTTGCAGCCCGCCTAATCTCGCCGCTACTCTCTCGACTGTATCTACTCCTCACTTACTTCACCATATTTCTAGTGTAAGATACTTACTACAGGAAAACACAACTGTCGCAACTAAATATTTTGCGACCAAAAAAATTTGGTCGCAAAAGAGAGCCTGTTGCGACCAAATTTTGAGTTGCAAAAATTTTTGGTTGCCTTTGATATCACATTGCAATCATGTTTTTCTGTGACTAATGTTTTGTTTGGTAGGGTGGAAAAGTAGAAGGAACGAAGTTGGGGAGGGAGAAGTAGAGGGAAAATACTAAATTAACTTGTTTGGTAGGAAGGAAGAGAAAAAAAAAAGGAAATGTAGTAGGACCTATGAATTCAATATCCTCAAAAGTAGAAGGAAAACTAAAATACGTCTAAAAATTATTAGAATTACTTTTTTGTCCTCACTTTTAAAGTAAAATAATATATATAGATAAATAAAAAATAATTAAACAATTTTTTTTATTTTCTCTCCTTCTATGATACCAAACCAAAAAAAAAAAAAAAAAAAAGAAAACAAAATATTTTATTTCTTTCTTATTTTCTCTCACCTCCATTTTCCTTTCCCACTCGTTTTCTTTCCTTCTTACCAAACATAGGCTAAATATTTGGTCGTAAAAAACGTATATGTTGCGACCAATTAATTTTTGGTCGCAAAAATTTTGGAGTCCAATGGATAAAAAAATGCGGGTAAACAACTATTCTGCTACTAAATTTTATTTATTTATTTATTTTTTTGTAGCAGAAAGTAGACAATCAGCCACCAATCTTTTTCTACCAAAACTTCTAGTCTTTTTGGTGACCAAAATATTAAGGAATGTTGGAAGCAGAATGTGGTGTGTGGTCTGATTCTAATTATAGCAACCAGATCAATGGTTGTAAAAAACTCTTTTTGCTTGGTCTAAAATAATTATATAATCTAAGAAGAAAATGTTAACTTGAATAACTAATTTATATGATCTAAGAAGAAAGCGTTAACTTGAATAACTAATTTATTAGAGATAACCAATGAGGATTAAAAATCAATATTTCCAAAAGGAAAACTAAACGAAAAACAAGCAGATCGATGCTCATGATTACATCATGGTTCAAATTTCGAAAGATATGTTCCGCACATAAAGGCTCTAGAAAGAAGTCTTGAGTTCTTGACTTTTATTTGCCTCCAACCGAAAAAAGAAAAAAAGAAAAGAAAGAGTCAACTAATTAAAGATCTTGATTTTGATTACTGTGACTTGTATTGCACTTTCTAATACAACAGAGCAAATCAAAGTTATAAAAATACACAACTTTATTAGCAGTCACTTTCTTCACTTTCATTTATGTCTTTTGTATCAATAAGTAGTGATTCATCATCATCATTTTCTTCTCTACTTGATTCTTGTAGGATCTCATCATTGGGATCTATTTCCAACTGAACATCCACTGCTTCAACTTTAATTGGTTCAATCTCTTCTCAAACAAGTCAAGTTTCTGTGTCCGTAACATTTACATTGATATCATTTGAGGTTTCTTCTTGATAAGCTTCTGCATTGACAACGAGATGATTTACTTGTTAAGGGGCATATCCCAAATATGGCGCTGATTTACCTTCTGAACCATTTTCCAATTCTTTCCCATTTTCTCGTCGTCTAAATAATAGACTTGCTCAACTTGGGTTGCAAGGACAAAAGGATCATCTTTATAACATTCTGAGCTTACGTCGGTACTGGTAATATGCTTCTGTATGCTTTTTTTTTTTTAGATCAACAGAATTATACCAGGCACACTTGAACAATATCACTTTGTATAGATATTGTGTCACGACCCGACCTACGTAGGACCGTGACTTCGTACTTACTTAACTTACTTCTTGATTCAAATACTTTAAACTTACTGAAAATTCCAGAGTAAAGTTTTTTTTTCTTTTAAACTTTATTTTAAACTCAAACTTAAACTTGACTTAATCTCATACTCATACTCATACTTATACTCATACTTATTATTAGGTACTTACTCGAGTACCGAGCTTTCACACCTCATTTGAAAGCTATCATATTCAAACCGTGGACCAAACCCGACCTACTGCGGGTCGGTACAACACGAGGCAACTTTTGCCATCATACTTGAAACTTTTCCTTACCCATACCATTACTTCATTATAACGTAACATAAACATATTTTACAAACATATTTTACAAACATATTTTCTAAAATCCGTGCGGTGTCCATCCCACATTTCACAGTCCGCAGCGCCATCTTTCCACAGTCTTGCATCAAGTATTGCCGGTAGGTTGCATACCTACGGCATGAACATAAGTAATGAGCTTATGCCCAGTAAGTACAATATTCAATCCGCAAAACATTGTTAGTGCAAGAATGCATGAACCGATTATGCTTTCTTATGAATCAATTATGCTTTCATATATTAACTTGGTTCTGTTCCCTTACATGTCATGCGTGCACGTACCGTGGTACATAGCCATGGAATGATTGGGGCGGCCAGCCCAATCTAACTTAAACCATGAACCATACTGTTTAACATGGAGTAGTTGGGGCATCCAATCCAATCCGACTCAAACCATAGACTAAACTGTTTAAACCCGCTCTCGTGGCAAGTCGGTACGACACAATAACATTACACTGTTTTATCTTATAACTTAAAACATGTTCTTACCATGTAGTTGAATATTAGTGAACATGCCTCATGATGTCACTATATCAAAATATATAACATAACATAATATCATTCATAACATAAAACATCATAACATAATACATCGTAACATAAAACAATCATAACATATAACATTTGTAAATCATGTAAATTAATTCACGATTTCTTGAAAAACATGTCATGCAACAAAAACGTTTTGTCCATGCTGTAGGCGGAGTTGTACTTACCTGTCATCCTACGCTCTTGGTTTATCGTCCAAACATGGCACGACAACAATTCATACTCCTGTTTCCAAACAGGGTGTAAGATAAGAGTCATTCACATTTATCTTACCATAAATCATAATCATTAAATGTTGGTATCCTAACCAACATCTATGAGTAACCCTAGTTATATGTCCCCCACATCTACGAATGATAACTCGTTCGGTTACTTGCCATAACCCTAGGGCTTATGGCACAACCAGACTTTAAACAGTACCTTGTTAGGTTACTTCAAATAACCCTGGGTACTAGACTTAGTCATACGTGAATAGTATCTTACTAGGTTACTATTATTAACATTGGGCCTAAGCCCAATTACTTTTAATTCATATCCCATTAGGTTACTATGAGTAACCCTGAGTTTTAGGCCCAACTAAGATTGAATGATACCTTATTGGGTTACTATGGCCCAATTACTTTCAAAGTACTACCCCATTAGGTTACTATTGGTAATCATAGGGTAAGGCTCAACCCAATAACTTGGGTATCCTAACCGGTTACTATCGGTTATCATTTGTCATTATTTCTTATAAAAATCGTATTTTTATAAAACCGTAACTTTTAAGTAAAAACATTTAAAAACTATCAAACTATGAAAAAAATCCTTTTAAAACAGTTTCTTAATTTAAGTATCAGTGCATGTGCAGGAATTTCCTGATTTTGCACTGTTTTCTGAAAATCCTGTGCAAAAATTTCTTGCTTCCTGCACAGTTTTGGAAAATCAGGTTTTACTTTAAAATCTGTTTTGAATTTGAAAAAATGTTTTCCATGAAAGTTGTAGACCTCTAATAATACTACAACTTTCGTTCTTACTAAAAACCTAATTCTGCCTTTAACTTGTTTATATCTCTGGTTGAAACCGGCTGGCCGTGCACAGGGTCTGGGCAGACTAGGGCTCGGGTTTTCACAAAAAACGAAAGCCTTTGGAGCTTATATTTCAAAATCTGTCCATGCTGCCTCCTAGGATTTTCAATTTTCTACAACTTTGTAGTTTTGAGTTTTCCTAAATTCGGCCTCTAAGGGCCTCAAAATCACGTTTCCAGAAAGCTGCCCAGTTTTACCCGAAAACTGGCAGTTTTCATTTTTGTTGGTTCTTACGTAAAATTACGCACACACTACCTCGAACGGTTAAAACCGTGAGCCTACGAAAAGCATACAGCACGTTACATAATGTTTTCATTATCATGCATTCACTTCTCATCCATACAATCTTCATGCAAACCCAAATGGTAATCTATACCAAACTAGGGTTTTTTAGGGTTGATTTATGCCCTAGATTCACATACCAACCTTATTACATCATCCGTGCATAACATACTTCTTCTTGAACATAGGGGGACATATAACAAACACCTACTAGGCATACACACATATTATCATAAACATGCATCAAACCATAGATCAAGCTCATTAAAACCCTAATCAAGCACATACTAAGCATACTAAACTATTGCATGAAAAATAAAATAGAAAGTGAGCTTATGCTCTTACATCCAAGCTTGAAATACACTTAAAATCTTGATCAAAACTTAATAGAATACTTAAGGAATTGAGAGGGTTACCTCTAGATCTTTGAAATGATTCTCAAGCTTGGATCCAAAAATTTGTCTTCTAGCTTTCTTCTCAAAAAAATCTGACCACTCTATATTTTTTTTCTCTCACTTTGGGTTCGGTTCTAAGGGAGGGAGAAGGACTTGAGAATGAACTAAAAGTCTAGGAAGTTCACTAACCACCCCTATTTATAGGTGGAAATTTCCAATTTTCCACAATTATTTTTATTTATATAATTCTTCTTGAATTTGCATATTTGCATATGGGTCCTTAAAAGACAAACATATTTGCCCTTTGATCCTCTTAGGTGGCCGGCCATGCAAGTGTGTGAGCCAAGAAATTGCTTGTTCACCAAGTTACTTGCTCACCAAGCTAATTACTTGCTTACCTCACCTTGCTTACATCACCTTACTTACCTCACCAAGCTTACCTCACCAAGGTAAATGCTTGCTCTCCAAGGCACCCTTTGACAACCGGTCATGCAAGTGTGGGAGCCAAGGAGAATATTTTCAACTTATCTCTACTTTGTTTCCTTGTTTTCCAAGCCACCCAATGTAACCGGTCAATGTAACCGGCCATTGGCCTAGTTCAACTCTAGTTGGAGGCTTGGTTAGGAATATCCATAAATTCCTTAAATCAATAATTACATACTTACTTACTTTTCTTAAAATTACACTTTGGTCCCTAAGGACAAAATATTTACACTTTTTTCCCTGAAGGTGGACGGCTTTGGGGGAGCCACTTGGCTTCCAATTCATGCATAACTATCCACATAATTCCAAAAATCCCTAAATATAAAAATGTAGTCCATTTCCTTACTAACTCAGATAATATTAATACTGTTTTTCACTAAAACAGTACTGTCATACTGGACTACAGTCCATAATTCATCTGCGTAAAATTGGACTGCGTAAAATTTTTTTTCTTATAACTTGGAGCTACCTAGCCCTTATTGTCCTAAATAACGTGCTTGATTTTTCTAGGGTGGTCTTGAACCTTATTCTTGCTTATTCATACGTAATGACGGTTTATCGTAGTATAATTTCCATACTGTTAATTACACTGCAGTACCATCTCAGTCAAACCTAAGGTCAACCTGGTCAAACTTTGACCGTAATAAAAATCATAAATTCCTATTTTGCCCTTTTCTCAAAAGGCCTCATATTTGACTAAGCAAACTATTATTGAGTATCGTAGCTAATTAACCGAGAACTCAACATATACTGATATTCAACTCAGGTCATGAGTTTCATATCAACTTACATGATTCAGTCTTAGATTTTTTCTTGCCTCTAAGTAAATTATAAGTTCATCACAATTTCGGGTTATTACATATTGCCCTTCCCAAATTTCCTTGATATATCCATAGAAATCACATAGCTTACCACCGTATTCCGATTCAACTAAACTGCCATAATTTTGTGTGTTACACTTCTCATCTCAGGTTTTTTGTACGGTAGCAAACTCCATTTACCATGCGACCAGTATATGGAAAAACTAGAAACCTTGGTCGGCATGCAAGTGCATAAAACTCATTTGTCACTACTGTAGATGGTTCTTGATACAAAAGTTTTATCTGTACATAGTTAAAATAAATATGGGAATGAACACATATCAAAACCATTAAAGTTAAAACAATTAGACAAAACTTAGAGGTTGTTTGGTGAAACGGTTTGAGTTAAGATTTTTAATTTGAGTTGAAGTTAAGTTAAGTTGAGAGTTAGAGTTGAATGTTGGTAAAAAGTTTGAGTTGAGTGTTTGGATATAAAAAGTTTGAGATAAAAAGTTTAACTTGAGTTGAGTGTTTGGTAAAAAAGTTTGAGTTGAAAAGTTTAACTTGAGTTAGGGCCCTGTTTGGATGTAAAAAATTTGACATTCCATCATTGTAGGTTGTGAATGGAAAAATGGAAAAATTAAAATAAACTAAGGGGGCGTTTGGGGAATCAGTTGGAACTCATATTTTTGAGAGCGAGTTCCAACTGATGTTGTTTGGGATGTCAGTTCAGTCACAACCTCGCGTTGAACTGTTGCACAGTAAACCAAACTTGGTTTACTATGCACCCAGTCGCCTCTGTGGTCTTTGTCTCACCCGTGCCTTGTTTACTGTTCACCACCCTCGTGCTCCTCCCCACTGGTGCCCATCTGCTGCTTGTCAGTGGCGCTGTTGCCTGTGCCTCCCAGCCCCTCGACCATCTGCTGCTTACCAGGACATCCGTTTACTGGTTGTCCTTCCTCTCTCCCATTTGCTTATTTAATCGTTGATCTTTTGGCTTTGCCCACTCCCCATGAAGCAGATGCGGCACCGACTGGGGTCTACGAAGCGAAGGCGAACCCTTGGGCTGATTAACCACTATTTCTGACTTCATAAATCATCTCCCCGACCCATTGCTTACTGCCCTAATATGCCGGCAGCCAGTGTTTACTCGTCCTCCGGCTCGAACTCGGTAACTGTAGATACTGGGAATCTACCGTCAAATTTTAACCAAAGTTAGTAAGAGAGAACAAATGAATAATCAATGGGGTCATTGGATATCATTTATGAGATCCATAAAACATCATAATCATAAAATAATCAGATCAGAAAAATATAAGGAATGAAAACAACAACACCGAAATTTAGAGAGGTTCGCCGAATATGTGCTACGTCCTCTGTATGTGTGATTTCTTCACTCTATGGGGATGCTTTTGAATACAATGAGTTACAATTTCTGAATGTATTTGGATAGAGTAAGAGTAAGCCAAAATCAGAAAAATGAAAGATGAGAAAAAGGTCCCTTTTTGAAGGGGGTTTTCCCTTATTTATAGAGGAAGACTGGTGGGTCTGAACCCGTAATTAGTGGTGAGTGGTTTTCGCTAGATGTATGTCCTTTGGGACAGGTATCGGAATGCCAGTTATGATCTGGACTTGACGGTCATCGAAGTGAACTTGATTATAGATCGTGGGCTTAGCGGTTATCAGAATGGATTTGATTGTGACGTCATCATCGATCGTGAGCTTGATAGTTATTGAGATTAGCTATATAATACTCGTCAACTGCGAATGATGAATGATGAAATGAATAGTTGACGAGGCCCAATTATTGTTGAGTCGTTCATGGCTTAGATTATATTCGAACGTTAATCTACTTGTGTTTGAGCTGATTGGTCTGTCATTTGAATTCGAACAATCATTGTCCATGATGGAACGAACTAAAATCATAAATTGGGTCCTGCCCAAACATACGAAAATATCAAATAGATTTGAATCTGAAGTTCGTTGTTCGTTCGATAAACAATCAAAGACTAACGGTTGTTGTAATGGGAAGACGAAGTCTAACCCCAACAGATAGCCCCCCACTCTATCGAGCGATGGGTCCTCGATAGAGTGTTTGATACTGACGAGGATGTGGTGTCAACCTCTGGTACGTCAGATTATGGAAATCTGATCAAACTGACATTACTTGATCGAAAAATTAGGAAGAAAAGTCACTTCATTAGGAAGAAAAGTCACTTCATACACGTGGCATGCACCGATTGGGTGTTTCGAAACGACGGCTTATCCTATTTTGAAAGTCAAACTGTTGTGACATAAGATCTCTGAGGGGGAATTTGAAGGGTTTCGTGATTCACGCCGTTTGATCAGGCGCCATCTAAAAATCAGAGCCGTTAGATGTATTGTGAAGCTATATAACGTTTCGCATTCCCCCCCTCTTCCCTTATTTCTATGCTTGGAGCTTTCGAAAAATTAGAGTCCGAGAGTTTTCCCAAGTCCTTTCAATCTCAGGCAAGATTTCTTCTCTTCTTCTCCGTTTTGAGTAATTTTGATTTGGTAGGGTCATTTTTGTTATGTTTCCGAGTGTTTCTGGTTAATTTTCTTCATTTCTTTTGGGTGAGTGATTTGGTTATGTTGGAAAAACGGTTCAGCTATCAGAGTTACGGCGCAGCGGAAGTTTTTAAAATTTTTATGTCAATTCAGAAAAGAAGCTCATGATGTATATGACAATAAATTAAATACATGATCAAACGTACCTTGTTTCTCGGATTCTGGAATTGCTAGAGCATCGACCAACGTGTCTTCTCTACTATTCTTGAGTCCCCACGTCTCAGAGTGTGTGGGCACACGTGCTATGAATCCAAGCGACCGGTAATTCTTCCGAAGTCTAGATCCCACTTTCTCAATACCGATGTACCTCGTTGAGAATTCGATCCGGGTTCGTTCTTTAAAACTACAAAACAGGAACCGGTTAACCTTCTATGAAAAATATCACTCGGCTTAACGTTCCACACAGTTTTGATTCAATGAAAATTTCTCTCCTTTTTCTCACACCTAAGAAGGATGAATTTTCTCAAGCCCAAAAAACCTAATTTTTGTTTTTCTTTCTCCCAAAAAATGTCCCCTTTCTTTGAGTGTATGATGATAGTTGGCTTTTTTTCAAGAACCCCTAGCCTTTATATAATACTTCAATCATTTTTCAAAAATATCTCCTATTTGAAAAAAAATTAATAATTATTTTTCTAGATAATCTTTTGAACCAAAGGATCATTTGAATTTTTTGGCTAGGTTCTTTAAACCTTATGGATGGCTTTTTTGCTTGGAGAATGCTCAAAAATTCGTGCTCCACCTAATGTGTAGATTGATTGGTGGTTCAAATTTAAATAAAAAATCTAGACTAGTCAAAAAGTCCTAATCCTATCTAGATTCAAACTCTTTTTAAACCTTTGAATTTAAGTAGGATTTTTCTTATTTGAATTTAAATAAATATTTTCCACAAACATTATCTATATTTAATTAATTTAAATAAATGGAATATTTTATATTTCCTTTCCACCAAAAAAAACGTGGACGATTCTTTAAGAAAAGAAAATATATCAATAAGCTCCATTATTTAAATTAATTAATAATTTAATGTCTGTAATATATTTAAACAATTTTGAAACAAAATTTTCTTCCCTCCATCCACTAAAATTCGTGCACCATAAATTAAGAGAGAAAAATTTTGTTTTCAAAAATTAAATAATTCAAACACAATCTTATTTCTAAAATTCAATTAACCAAAATAATTAACAAATAATTATTTTATTTGCAACCAATCATATGTTGACAATCACATTATTTGTCTACATTAATTTCACATGTCCAATCCTTTTTCGGGATTGCATGTTACAGAGTGCCATGTCTTAATAGACATTATTAAATTCCCATTTAATTTACCGATCTCATTAGGAACAAATCCCGAGACGCTTCATGGAACTATCTGAGCTAGTAGAGGGACCTGATGGAAATACGTAAATAGGCTCCTATAATTGTGAAAAATTAATCCGGGATTAGTTATTCATCAATTATCAACTTCAGGATTATTCCACTAAAAGTCTGAAGCTGAACTCCCGTTTTACATACCGTATTATGAAAGCTCTCTAACGTAGTGTTTCTTTCATGATTTATTCATCGCTTGGTTAATCCACATATGTTATCCATGATTGAATTAAGGACTTTTTCCGTTTTATCTTTCAATCATTTTTAACTTAAAGTTCCATTATTCTCCATTGAAAGAACCACCAATTGTAAAGCCATACAATCGGTAAACCATCAGAGAACACAAAGTAAACCGATGGCCAAGATCTTGTTATATTATATTTCAATTCCTGAATAATGCCTTTAAGTAGATAACATGTACTATTGTAAGATAGCTATGGATTCCGTATCTATGAATCTTGATTTCTCCATCCATAAGTCATACACCCAAAACACAAGTATATCGGCCATAAATTATCAGTGTCTCACCTATAGTGGATCAAAGTGCATAAGTCATGGATGCGAACTCAAGTATTCATTTCAGGATTAAGATTAATGCATGATGATAATCAAAGCATCGTTGATTCTTATAAACGGAATTATTAAACCGAATCAATTAACACCTTAGGTCTAGTCCAATGTCATACCTTAATACTGGTATACATTAAAGTTTCTACTCGGAACCTATCCGATGGTTAAGACAAACCATCACTCCAAGGAAGTGGACAACCTTTACAATCTTATCATGAATAAGATCCCTAATTCTTATTCCATCGATTGCGGACCATTTATTTAGATTGTTATCAAATTACTACGTCTTCTATGTATACCCCGTATACATATGGTAATCCGATATATTCATACAGCCTAGGAGTATTTTATTTTTGCTCAAATAATCATACAATCAACAAATGAAAGTAAATATGACACAACTTATTAAACATGAATAACCTCTTTTTATTAATATCAAAATGTCATATTTACAGAAAATCCCTATAATTGATTTTCTTTCCTTAAGGCACATATAGATCCCAACAGGTTAAGGGGATTTGGCGTGTTTTTCTGGGTTTTCCTTTGAGTTTTTGGTTTGTTGTTCTTCGTGTTCATCCTTAGCATCATAGGGTTCTAACTGAATAGAGGCTTAGATCCAAAATTATTCCATCCTTCGTCCAAATTTTGGTGTATGAACCCATGGATAAGGGGAAGCAATTAATCGAGGACGTAGACGTAGAATGGCACGAGCAGTGATTCCGACGAGAGTAGCTCTGATGATGAAGAAATGACATCAACTATTCGTCATTCAAAAGTCGAATATGAGTTCCTTCAAAGTCGAAAGGGTGTGCTGAGACGAGTAACGAGGCATCAGAGAGGAGTCGACCGGCGACAACATCAGGGGCAGAAGTTTTGTCGATTCCTCTGATAGCTCGACTAAATAAACCTCCTCGCCGTATAAGTGTTGAGTCCCTTTCTTCGAACATCGAACCCTGTTCTGTTTTGACAGAAGAAGACTTGTTGGCCATTAGAGGTCGATATGGGTTCCCGAACGAGGTTCAACTTCGCCTCCCTTTTCCTAACGAACGGGCAAACACTGTGTCGGAGGGTTGGATTTGTATGTACACCATTTACTTCGAGTGTGGACTTCAACTCTCGATTCCTTCTCTTCTCATCCAGAGCATGCACGATTACCAACTTGCGATTTCTCAACTGATGCCGAATGGTATGAGAGTTTTCTGGGTTTAATTGTATTAGCGGATGAGACGTGCATCGAGCTGTCAGTAGATGATATCCTTGCTATTTATTACCCGCAAGAAAACTCGAAAGACCATGGATGATACTTGATGTATCCGAGGAGGAAGGAAATAGGTGGTTGGTGAAATGAAGAACGCCGACCCGATATTGGCAAGGACCGTTACTTTTTTATGCATGTTAACGAAAAACTCGATGGGCGGACTGCCAATGCTTTTACCCCTTTATGGGGTATTCTTCGTAAGTTTTCAATGACGAATATTGAGGGTTAAAACAAGTGTTTGATGTTGAAATTCTGATGTATTTTGCTGTTGTGTTGCAGGCAAGAAGCTAAAGAAGCCACCGCCGAAGGCTCTTCTATTCGAAGAGAAACTCGAACGGTTGCTTAGTGCTACCGAATCGGAGAGTGGGACGAACATTAAACATACCCAAAAGACTTCAAGCATCAAGTCTCTGGAAGGAACTTCGTCGAACTCAAAACACGTATAATCAACACGAAGTCCTTCCTAGGTTGATTGGCCATTCGTGATCAGAGAAGCATTGAGGAGACTTTTCGGCACTCCGCTGTTCATCGAGCCGCTTACTAACGAAGAGGCTTTGATCACAGAATTGGCGTTAGACACAATGAACGTAGAATTCCCCAATCCCAAAGACCTTCTTGCGAAGAAAAAGGCACAAAAAGAGGCTGCGAAAGCAGCTGCAGCTGAAAAGGCTGCTTAAGGAAATCAAACGGATGAACCTCTACCCTTGCCAGTCATCGAATCTTCTTCGAAACCTCGAGCTATGCCTGTTCAGTCCCCTGCCAAGAAAAGGAAGACGGACGAAAAAGCCAAGAGAAAGGTTCCGGTAAAAAGGAAGAAGGCCTTAAAGGCCTCTACCTCAGAAACGGACGTCGAGCTGCGTAAGTTCAAACAAGATGATCAGAGTATAGAGGTGAATTTACCACCAGGGACAAGCCTCCTCCAGAATAGGAATCTTAGTGTTGAGATCATGCATCAATTGTTGTCCGACGTTGACCTTGATACCATAATGATGGTCGGATTCATAACCATCTTGATGATTTATTATGGGATGGCTTGAAGGTATGTCTTCTTAACATATAAATTCGAATTTCAACACTAATGATCATCTTGATAAGGTTGTTTAACCATGCCTTTGCACTTACAGGGTAATCTGCGAGCTCTGGGATCGATCTACCATACTACTGACAAGGTTGTCGAGCAAAGGAAGCTTATCAAGGAGCTCGAGGATAAAGACAGGGACCATGGTGAAAAGCTGCTCCACATCGAACGAAAGTTTGAAAACATCAAGGCGAGCACTAATGATTTGATAGTGGAGCTTCAAACGGTTACACACTAGCAAAAGAGGAGACGGACAAGATGAAAGTCGTGGTTGACATGTTCGATGAGGCACAGGCCAAAATCAAGACTCTTGAAGAGTCACTAAAGCAAAAGGAGGCTGATAACTATGTGCTCGTAGCTAGCATTGTTGATGCGTACGAGAGGGCCACCCTTAAGCTCGTTATGATATCTTAAAAGAGTACAAACAAGGCATTCTTGTCGACGCTGACGTCGAAGAAGAGATCGAGATGTACGAAGACTCCCTTGCTGAAGCTGGTGAATCATCATCCGCCCCTGCTGATGTGTCCGCTCCAACATTAAACGAGCCCAAACCTGTTCCTGCCGACCCCTAAAGCAATGTTGACCCGTCAGAAGATCGATAGTTTATTTGATGTAGTAGTTGTAGTTTTCCTATTTTAATTTTTATTGAACGTCGAATTGTAGACATTGATTGTTTGTCTATCTTTAAAATTTTGATTGAATTTTAATCCAAATCTTCTGTTTGCGTGATGATGATGCGAAATGTCATATGTCGTATAATAAATCGAGCATTGATAATGTGGACAAATGTGTGAAGGATAATCGTATGATCATGTGTCATGTAGTTCGTAGGAATGAACGTTGGATCTTTAAACCTCAACCATGTGGGTGAATGGTCGTCAAGATCGTGTGCCATTCGAATTGACACGATGAAATTGAGAGATGTATCCATAATAAAACTTGGATAAATCAATAGTGAATATGAGGAACACGTGTTTTGGTTTGAAAACAAGTTTTTAATTAGAAAGAGTAGCTACACTCGTTTATATATCACGAGCTGTCTACGTACCCATGTTTAGGGATTAAGTCATTCGTAGTTCGATTATTCAGCGTAAATTTTTTTTTTTGGATTTTTGTGACTGGACTTGTACAAGCGTATACGAGCTGCCTACGTACCCATGTCCGGATCAAGTCAAACGTAGTTCAATTGTTCAGTGTTAGGCTTCGACCTACAGGTTCGTTCTTGAATAGTTCACTGTAACGGATCGAACCTTTACAAACGTAAACAAAGTTACAAGAACTTACAAAAAATTGATAAGATTACAAGAAATTACAAGTAATACTTGTGAAGGTGATGAAAATTCCAGCTGCGAAGTAATTCAACTCCATCGATTGTCTCTAGACGATAAACACCCGGACGAATAACTTTTAAGATCCTATAAGGGCCTTCCCAGTTTGCTCCCAACTTTCCAGCATTTGGTTCGACAGTGTTCTGGAAAACCTTACGAAGCACGAGGTCTCCTTCGTTGAAAATTCGTGGGTGAACTTTTGAGTTGTAATATTTCACCACAGATTGCTGATAGTTTGCCATACGTATTAGAGCTCGATCTCGTTGTCGTCAAGAACATCCAGATTGTCGTTGAGCATCTCTTGATTATGATCCTCGTTTTAAAGGATAGCTGTCGTTGAAGCGTGGGATGCTAATTTCTGCTGGGACAACCGCTTCGGCACCGAATGTCAGAGAGAATGGAGATTCACCAGTTGCTCTTAGTGGGGTTGTCCTATATGCCCATAGGATGCCATGAAGTTCATCCACCCATCGTCCTTTTTGAGCTTCGAGTTTCTTCTTCAAATTCTGAACTATTGTTTTGTTGGTTGCTTCAGCCTATCCGTTTCCTTGGGGGTACCTTGGGGTAGAGAAGCTAAGCTCGATCTTCCACTCATGACAGAATTTTCTGAAGTTACTTGAAATAAATTGGGATCCATTGTCAGTGACTATCTCTTGGGGCACGCCAAATCTACAAATTATGTTCTTCCAGATGAAGCCCTCGACGTCCGAATCCTTGATATCCGAATATGCCTCTGCTTCGACCCACTTTGTGAAGTAATCAGTGAGTATAAGCAGGTACTTGAGTTGACCGCTCGCCCTTGGTAATGGCCCTACTATATCCATCAAATACTTCATGTAAGGATAAGGAGATCCGATGCTTGATAACTGTTCCGCAGGTTGATGGAATACTGGGGAGTGCCTTTGGCATTTGTCGCATCGTCTATGACGTATTCGCTGTCGCAGAGCATGGTGGGCTAGTAATATCCCTGTCGCTTGGTTTTGTTGCACAAAGACCTTCCCCCAGAATGATTCCCACATTTGCCTTCATGTATTTCCTTCAAAACATATGGGGCTTCTTTCTCGTCAAGACAATGAGCGTAAGGGCCATTAAACGAACGACGATATAGAACATTGTTGATCCGAGAATCGTGCAGCCTTCGTTCTAATCTTTCGTGCCTCCTGCTTGTCCTCAGGTAACATCCCTTCCTTCAAGTAAGCCACAATGGGTGTTCTTCAGTCTTCTCCAAATTTCTCTGTGTTGACTGTAATTTCAACCTCGATGCTCGGCTTTTTAATAAAACCAATCGGAATGCTTCGTCGTAAGCTTGGCTCAGATGTAGAATCGAATGTCACCAGAGCATCTGCTTAAGTGTTCAAATCTCTTGAGATTTGCTAGATCGTGTATTCTTCGAAATGTTTTACAAGCGAGCGAGCTACATTCAGATAGGCTTCCACCCTAGTATCTTTTGCTGTGTATTCACCGAGTACATGATTCACAATGAGTTGAGAATCACTATGAACTTTTAGCTGGCGCGCCCTAGTGCTTTTGCTAACCATAGTCTAGCTATCAAGGCTTCGTATTCAGCTTCATTGTTGGAGGCATTGAATCCAAGGCAGAATGACTGTTCGATAACCTCACTATCAGGGGACCTGAGGTATACTCCTATGCTAGAACCTTTAACATTGGATGCTCCGTCAACCATAAGTGTCCACAAGTCTTCTGTTTCATCGTTCTTCGTTGGAGGTGCATGAGTCAATTCGGCTACAAAGTCCGCCAATACTTGCGATTTCAGGCTAGTTCGGACTCGGTACTCGATGTCAAATTCGCTCAACTCGATCGCCCACTTTGTTAACATCCGGATAAGTTTAGACTGTGAAGAATGGCTTGAACGGGGTAGGTTGTCATCACGATAATCGAATGAGACTGGAAATATGGCCTCAGTTTCCGTGCAGCAGTGACGAGAGCAAGGGCTAACTTCTCAACCACTGGATATCTCATCTCAGCATCAAGCAATGATTTACTGACATAATAAACTGGCTGCTCGCCATTCGCATCTTTTTAACCAGGACAGCCTGACTGCATCCTCTGTAACTGCCAAGTACAGAAACAAACTCTTGCCAGTTAGAGGACAAGCGGAAATAAGGAATTTTTTTTAAAATCAACTTGAAATTGAACTTGACCATGTACTTGCATATACATATATACGTACTTAATTGAGTATTTAAGTTTTTAAACTTATTTAACATATACTAGATTGTACTCAATAACAAACACAAATATTTTATTATAAAACACGTAGCGGTCTCCATCCCATAGTTTCACAGTTAGCCCTGCTATGCTCCACCGTCTTGCATCAAATATTGCCATTAGGCTGCTTACCTACAGCATAAACGTAAGTTATGAGCTTTCACCCAGCAAGTACAACTATTAACCTGCAAAACATTTCATAAAAAAACAATGCATGAACCAATTATGCTTTCTTAGGTTAGCATATTTTTGGGCCCTTACATAACATAAGTGTACGTACCGTGGCGTGTAGCCATGGGGTGGTTGGGGCGGCCAGCCCAGTCCAACTCAAACCATGGACCAAACCTGTCCTAGTGCAGGTCGGTATGACACGAGAAAACTTGCTTAACATCATACTTGAAAACATTTTCTTGAAAACAATTTCTTACTTGGAACTTCATCTTATTCTTATCATATGAATTATCATTAATGAGCATGCTTCATGATGCCACAAATAAAGCATAAATCATATGCATCACATACATAAATGCATAAGCTTTGAAAACATGCAAGCAGTAAAACAATTTGCCTATGCTGTAGGCGGAGAGTTGTACTTACAGGATATGCTAGATTCTGGGTTTGTTATTCCGCCAGGTCATAACAACAGGTTACCTTCCTGTTTCCAAAAAGGACGTAAGATAAGTGTAATAGCCACCCTTTTTACTAATTCATGATTTCCTCTTTAAGGCATATGAATGCTTATGTGAATTACCTGATCTGATGTTATCAGAATATATCTGAGTACTTAATACTCAATAATAGTTTACTTAGCCAAGCATTAGGCCTTTTAATGAAAAAGGCATAATACGGATTTATGATTTTATTCCGGTCAAAGTTTGACCAAGATGATTTAGGGTATAGATGGGACTGCAGTATAATAAACAGTATGAAAATTATACTGCGATAAACCGTCATTATGAATGAAATAGTGAGAATAAGGTACGGGACCACTTTAGAAAAATCAAGCACAATATTTAGAGCAATAAGGACTAAGTAGCTTCAAGTCCTAAAAAACCTACACGCAGTGCAGTTAAGTGCAGATAAATTCTAGACTGCAGCAGTACAACTGTACTGTTGTTAGTTGAAAATAATATTTGTAATATTTGCATTAGTATGAAAGTGGACTGCATTTAGGAGGAAAGGCCAAACGGAGCCCTAATAGGAGGACACCTCATCATGGATAAATATGTGAATTTTTGGATTTTTGGAAAATGTGGAAAGAAATAGGTGGATGATGATGAAGAGTTCCTTGGCCTACAAGGGCCCAATCATGGCCGGCCACCTCAATGGAGCAATGAGCAAATATTTGCTTTTGGGGACCAATATGCAATTTTAGAAATAAAAATAATTATAGAAATTTAATTATTTTTCACCTAAATAGGTGGTGATGTGGTAGTGGTGAACCATTTAGTTGCACCCCAAAAATTTTAGTTCATTCCCAATTTTCCTCTCTCCCACTCTTAGGAGCCGAACACAAAAAAAAAAAAAAAAAGGAAGAGTGGCGGATTTGTGTGTGAGTGAAGTGAGGAAGAAATTTCTCAATCTAAGGTGTAGATCCACTCTTCAAGACCTAGAGGTAATCCTCTTAATCCCCTAAGCCTCCTATTAAGTTTTGATTATGGATCTAAATGTATTTCAAGCATGGGTTTGTAAGAGCATACGCTTACCCTTTCTATTTTTCATGCAATAGTTTTACATGCTTAGTATGTGCTTGATTTGGGGTATAGATGGTCTTGATTTATGAGTTTAAGCATGAATGTGATTTTATGCTTTAGAAAGAATGTGGAATGGTTGTATACCTATTATGTGTTTGTAATATGTCCCCACATGCTTAAGAAGAAGCATTGTATGAATGATGATCATGATGTTGATGTATGATGAATGAAAGGTTAGAAACAAAACCTAAAACCCTAATTTGGTAAGACAAGAAAGATTACCTATTTGGGTTTTGTAAGTAAGATGAACAAGTGTATGAATGATAAAAGCGAACATAACGTGCTGCATGTTTTTCGTAGGCTCACGGTTTCGACCGTTTGAGGTAGGGTGTGCGAAATTTTACGTAAAAACCAACCAAATATAAAACTGTCAATTCTTGGATCCAGTGGGATAGTAATCTGGAAATGCGATTTTGAGGCCTTTAGAGGCCGAATTTGGAAAAAATTAAAACTGTAAAGTTGTAGAGAATTGAATATCCCAGGGGGCAACGAAGACGGTTTTTAAAAATAAGACTCCAAAGGCCTCTGTTTTTATCAAAATCTGAGACTGGCCTACAACTTTGTATGGAAGGATTTGTATGGTGGGATGTTTAAACCGTGAGCACTTGTCTGATCAGGCCAGTCTCGGATTTTAATAAAAACAGAGGCCTTTAGAGCCTTATTTTTAAAAACCGTCCTCATGTCCCCCCAGGATTTTTAATTCTCTACAACTTTGTAGTTTTAACTTTTTCCAAATTCAGCCTCTAAGGGCCTCAAAATTTCATTTCCAGATTGTGTTGGAAAAATCGGATCCGATATCAGAGTTACGGCACAACGGAAGTTTTAAAATTTTTATGTCGATTCGGAAAAGAAGCTCATGATGCATATAACAATAAATTAAATTCATGATCAAGCGTACCTTATTTCTTCGATTCTGGAATTGCTAAAGCGATTGACCAACGTGTCTTCTCTATTATTCTTGAGTTCCACGTCTCAGAGTGTGTGTGGGCACACGTTCTATGAATCCAAGCGACCGGTAATGCTTTCCGAAGTCTAGTTCCTTCCTTCTCAATTCCGATGTTCCTCGTTGAGAATATGATCCAACTTCTTTCTTCAAAACTGCAAAACAAGAACCGGTTAACCTCCTATGAAAATTATCACTCGGTTTAACATTCCTTACAATTTTGATTCAATGGAATTTTCTCTCCTTTTCTCACTCAAGAGTATGGCCGAATTTTATGATGTGGAAGAAACCCAAATTATTTTTCCTCTCACTCCAAAAACATTTTCTCCTTAGTGAATGACCAAAAATTAGTTTTTCAATAATCCCTAGCCTTTATAGTAATCCGATCCTTTTTCAAAATTTATCTCATTCTAGAAAAATAATAATTTTTCCGGATAATATTTTGAACCAAAGGATCATACATATTAGGGCTAGATTCATTGAACCTAAAAACATTTTTTCAAGGAGAGAATCCCTTCAAAAAATTCGGCCACTAATGAATTTCAAGCTAGATTGGGTTCAAATTTTAAATCAAGAATCTAGACTAGTCAAAAGATTCTAGTCCTTTCTAGATTCAAATTCCTTTTAAACCTTTTGAATTTAAATAAGATTCACTTATTTGAATTAAATATTTTCCTCAAACATCAACCATATTTATTAATTTAAATAAATTGAATATTTTAGATTTCCTTTCCACCAAAAAAAACGTGCACCATTCTTTAAGAAAAGAAAATCTATCAAATAAGCTCCATTATTTAAATCAATTAATAATTTAATGTTTGTAATATATTTAAACAATTTTGAAACAAAATTTTCTTCTCTCCAACCACTAAAATTCGTGCACCATAGATTAGGAGAGAAAAATTTTGTTTTCAAAACCTAAATAATTCAAACACAATCTTATTTCCAAAATTCAATTAACCAAATAATTAACAAATAATTATTTTGTTTGCAACCAATCATATGTTGACAAATCATATTATTTGTCTACATTAATTTCACATGTCCAATCCTTTCGGGATTGCATGTTAGAGAGTACCATGTCTTAATAGACATTATTAAATTCCCATTTAATTTACCGATCTCATTAGGAACAAATCCCGAGACGCTTCGTGGAACTATATGAGCTAGTAGAGAAACCCGATGGAAATATGTAAAGAGGCTCCTATAATCGTGAAAAATTAATCCCAGATTAATTATTCATCAATTATCAACTTCAAAACTATTCCACTAAAATTTTGAAGCTGAACTCCTGTTTACATACCGTATTACGAAAGCTCTCTAACGTAGTGCTTCTTCCATGATTTATTCATCGCCTGCTTAATCCCCATATGTTATCCATGATTGAATTAAGGACTTTTTCCGTTTTACCTTTTCAATCATTTTAACTTAAAGTTCCATTATTCTCTATTGAAATAATCACCAATTATAAAACCATACAATTGGTAAACCACCAGAGAACACAAAGTAAACCGATGGCCAAGATCTTGTTATACTTTCTTTCAATCCCCGAATAATGCCTTTAAGTAGATAACATTTACTATCATTAAGATAACTCTGGATTCCGTATCTATGAATCTTGATTTCTCCATCCATAAGTCATGCACCCAAAACACATGTGTATTGACCATGAATTAACAGTGTCTCACCTGTAGTGCATTAAAGTACATAAGTCATGGATATGAACTCAAGTAATCATTTCAGGATTAAGATTAATGCAGGATGATAATCAAAGTGTCATTGATTATTATAAACAGAATTATTAAACCGAATCAATTAACACTTAAGGTCCAGTCCAATGTCATACCTCAATACTGGTATACATTAAAGTTTCTACTCGGAACCTATCCGATGGTCAAGACAAACCATCCCTCCAAGGAAGTAGACAACCTTTACAATCTTATCATGAATAAGATCCCCAAATCTTATTCTATCGATTGCAGACTATTTTATTTAGACTGTTATCAAATTACCACGACTTCTATGTATACCCCGTATGCATATGGTAATCCGACATATTACCAACAGCCAAGGAGTATTTTATGTTTGCTCAAAATAACCATACAATCAACAAATGAAAGTAAATAGTACACAACTTATTAAACATGAATAACCTCCTCTTATTAATATCAAAATGTCATATTTACAGAAATCCCTAATATTGATTTTCTATCCTTAGGGCACATTTAGATCCCAACAGATTGCTGTCCAGTTTACCCGAAACTGGCAGTTTTACTTTTGGTTGATTTTTACGTAAAATTACGCACACTCTACCTCAAAACGGTCGCAACCGTGAGCCTATGTCAAACATGCAGTGTATTACATAGGGTTTCCATCAACATGCATTTGTTTCTCATCCATGCAACCCACGTGGTAATCTTTTGCCAAATTAGGGTTTTAGGTTGGTTTTTTCATTCTTCATTCATCATACAATCTCATCTCCATCATTCATGCATACCATGCTTCTTCTTAAGCATGTGGGGACATATAACAAACACCTACTAAGCATACACTCATACCATAATTTCTAAAGCATAAGATCAAAAACATGCACAAACACATAGATCAAGATCACTAAAACCCTAATCAAGCACATACTAAGCATACTAAACTATTGCATGAAAAATAGAAGGTGAGCTTATGCTCTTACATCCAAGCTTGAAATACATTTAAAATCTTGATCAAAACTTAGGTTCGTTTGGATCGCAAGTTTGAGTTGATATTTTGAAGTTGAGTTTGAGTTAAGTTAAGTTGAGAATGAACTTTTTGTGTTTGGGAAAAAGTATGAGTTAAAAAGTTTAGTTTGAGTTGAGTGTTTGGATGTAAAAAAGTTTGAGATAAAAGTTTAAAAAAAACAAGGGCCCTGTTTGGATGGTAAAAAAATGAGATTAACAAATTTTTTTTTCGTATTTAACATTCTGTTGTAGTTTTTAGTGCTTGTTTGATTCACAAACTTACCTCATAATTTCCACACTTTTTTTTAAAATGTTATTCCCAAAAATAATTTATGGTTTTCTAAAATTCACAAAAATTTGTCGGGTTGAACTTTGAAGTTTCAACTCAACTCATGACCCATACGCCTTAAAAAAACCCAGAGAATAGATTTTTAACATGTAATAGTAAGCATACAACTTGAAATAAAATTTTGTAATTGTCATTAATTAAGTCTTACAACAAATAAAAACAAAAGTGAAAACAGTTCGTCTGTGGTCGTTAACATAAACAAAATACAAATCAATAATTACAATCATTATCTGCTCCAATTAGATATAAACAATATTCGTTCACATTTGCCTATACCATGGTGATACTTGATATCTTTCCCACATCTCATTTGCTATGTGGTCTCTTATCCCATTCATTGCTTCCCTACTCGGGTCAAATTGGTGTGATCCTGTACTAGGCCCAGTTCCATCGATCCCATCGTTAAACACGTAATCCGCGTTAACATCGATATTTTCCCGTACAGGCTCAGAATCTGCTACATACTGCTCAAGAGTAGGATCCCCAACCTGCACCATCCTTATGAAATTATGGACAACTGCACACGCGACGGGGATCATTTTCTGCTTGTCCATTGGATAGTTGTTTATGCCTTTCAGTATTTTAAACCGTGCCTTCCAGACACCGAATGTGCGCTCGATACAGTTCCGTAGCGATGAGTGTGTATAGTTAAACACTTCACGGCGGTTGCCTAGCCCGTCACGACGTCTTCGAAATTCCGGTATATGATACGTCTCGCGTCGATATGGGCTCAGAAACAAGCCTTATTTGCGTATCCTGAATCTACCAAGTAAAATTTGCCTGCAATAGTAATCTCATAATATTAAAACAATTAACTCCCTTGTTACATAATAATATAAAATATTATTTTACTTTATTTTCTGTTTACCTGGTGGAAGTAACGGGAATCCATGAAATGCTATCGCCTCATCCAGCATTCTCGAATCATGACAAGATCCCTCATATCCCGCCAATATATAAGTGAATTTCATATCAAAGGAACAGGCTGCCAATACATTCTGCGAGTGATATCCCTTGCGATTTATCCAAGCGTCAGCATTCTCACGACGAGGGGTACATGGGATGTGCGTACCATCTATAGCGCCTACACAACCCTGCATCGAAACGTTGTAACGTATTTAATACGCGTACCAGCATTAACAATAAAACTTTGGGGGTTTTTTCTTACTTAATTTTGGTATGCTATTTAATAATATAACATAGAACACTTACATCAAACCATGGCCGATATTTATCCGGATTCTCCATAATCAAATTTTGGATCGATGTGTAGTCGGCGGGTCTTATGAATTCATCTTTTAGCGAGCAAATAACCTGCAACACTTTATAGAACCAGCGTGAAGTTGTTTCGACGGAGTGCTGGAACAAATATGAAATGTGCCTGTTAGTTTCGCCGCGTGCACAAATCGACAAAAATATAAACAACTGCTCGTTCACATTCATGTAGCGAGTTGGCTTCAATAACTCCCGACAAGCTAACAGGTTACTTAACGATCTGAACGTCTCAGCCTTCATACTTATCATTCCTTGTATTATTTCTTCATGCCCATTTAACAACTCTTCAACTCGCATGCGCCCAGTTAGTGTTGAGTTATGCATTGGTTGTGGCTGTCTGCGTCTGTTTAATCGGTGGGCGGCCACCGCGACCACTGCCGAAGCCAGAACACGGTTACGGTTACGGTTATGGTTATAATTAGTACGATTGCTAGCCACATTATCATAGTACGTATCATTTTGGTCGTCCTCGGGTGCGAGATTAGCGTCGTCCATTTTGGTTCGAATCCGATATCGCTGCTAGAAAAAATTCGCCTGTTCCATGGTAAACGATAATTGTTAGCGAACCCCAAAAATATCACTTCCATGTATGCATCATGTCATCGCATAAGGTTAGGTCCGCGGTGAATGACATTTACATTTTTTTACGGCACCATTACATAAGGTTAGCAGTGCAATTGCAAATATTAGATAGTGAAAATCATAAAATACACGATATCACAGATTGTCATCTACATTTACAAACACGAAATAAATCACTACATAAATTGTAACACAATCACAAATTAATAAGTTAAAAATGTCCACAATATGAAAAAACGTGGAAAATAAAAACCGTTAGGAAATAACGCAAAATCATTCGGTGGGGGGCCCCGGGGATTGAACAACGGATGCAATAATTTCCCGCCTATCGACCTCGGGCAGCCGATGGAACGTACGTTGGAGGCGTGGATGAGCGTCGAGGTAGTGCCACATACGACACCGGTGATTAGGTGGAACGCCCATCTCTGTCATAATGTTCATACACATGAACATGTAATCCGGTTGGTTTGCGGTCTCGTTTGTTTGGGCAGATTGCGACTCGTTACGGAGATGCGTTACTATTTCCTGCATCGCCAATATGGTCATCTCATCTGCTTCTTCTCGTTGCTTCCTCTTGCCAGAACTTGCCCTTGACCGCGACGGACCTGCCTCGGCTCCACCTCTAACGTTGTTAAAATGACGGACACCCGGCGTTGGCGTTACATCGTCTTCTAATCCCACATGGTTTCCATAGTCTTCCATTGAAGCTTCAACGTCGCCGTATGAAGTACTATCACCTGGCATGCTTACTGATCCATACCCCGAGGCACCGGCAGCGTGCTGTTTCTCGAAGATTTTAATATACAGCTCCTTGTTACGCAAGCCCTCGTAGCGTAGATGGTTGCACTCCTTAAAACGCTGCACAGGAGATTTTAAAAATATTATAAGTACAAACGATGCTTAAAAGATTTTATAACATAGGGCCTAATATTGAGCTACGCAGTTACCCCTATAAAGCTATGCCACGCTTCGTCAGAGCAAACTACACGATCCGTCGCCGGATCGTATCCTAGTCCAGTTCGGGTTTGCAAAGCCTTCCAGCCGTTATATATTTTCTTCATTCTCTCTTTCTTTTGATACAATGTCTTTGCGTGTGCCTGTACCCCGCCGAACTCAGCATTAAACTGGGCGGCCCAAAATTCTAGAGTTGCTTTGGGGGGATGTTTACCGCCACTGCATTCCACGTACTCCGATAGTTGAATTAGGAATTTTGTTTCTTTTGCGGCGTCCCAAAAGTAATGATCCCCCGACGTTTTGCGCGGCATCTCCTTAGGAAATCGATAACCAAAACAAATAGAAAATGTTTAAAATAGTCCGGTACGATGGGTAATGAATTGGCTCAGTATAAATTGAGTGCATCATATAATCTGAGACATGTCATAAACCCGATACAGAATCGGCTACCCTGGCATAGGAAAAAGGAAGTTCAACTGTAGGTACTTTTTTTTTTTTGTTTTTTTTTTTTTTTTTTTTTTTTGAGAATAGTAGGTACTTTAATGGCCAAGACAAGACAAAGTAATGGCCATTAATTCCAATAATCTACACCGGCAACTGACAACATGTATCGGGTAAACGACTCATCAGTCAGACTAAAATACAACAAATCTTATTTTATGTACACATCATCGCCAATGGTTTGCAATTTACAAAAACGTTAATGGGGGGCCATAATCGGGTTTTAGGCATCACATAAACACAAAATGAACAGCCAGCTTTACAGGGAGTAAAACGGATGCAAAAAGAAATAACAACATGAATTTAGGCATCACATAAACAAACGGGAGTGGGCTCACAGATGAAGCAACAAACCACAAGTTACAAAACTGCTCAAACTTACATCAATATCTGATTTTAGGCATCACAATAACTAAAATGCAGAGCCAACGACCCTAGGGAGTCAAAGGGATGCACAAAACCAACCCCAAATTTTGATTTTAGGCTACAGGCGTCCCATTCTTACATCAAACCATCAGAGGAATTGTACAAAAACCAAAAGAGGTGGCAAAATCAGAGTGTAGGCATCACATGACGTTAAACTTTCAACGGAGGCTAACACAGACACACACGAACAAGTTAAACCCATTTGCTATGCCCATGACCATAATGGAAATCGAAAAAACCAAACCAGGTATTACGACCACAAGACGATTCAAGGGGGAGAAAACAGATATCCAAGCGTCACAGTAACCTGCAAATGCCATTCATGGAGGAAAAAACAGAGACGCACGAACAAGGCAAACCCAGATAAATGCCTAATTTTAGACTTGGAATCGAAAAACCAAACTAGGGATTAGAACCACAAAACCATTCAAGGGGGCCAAAACATCGATTTTAGCGAGCAAATGAACCTGCAAAGATCAAGGGAGGATAACACAGACACACACAAACGAGGCAAACCCAGATCGACAAAAAGTATTGGGTAGTCAAGAGTCGATTTAGGACCAAATGCGATATTGGGTAATCGAAAAACCAAATGCGATATTAGGACCACAAAGCCATCGATTTAGGGAGTCAAGAGTCGAAGAAGTATTGGGTAGAGAATAAAACCCAAAATTTTTTAACAAACACGAATTAGGTTTGAGAATTTAGAGAAAGAAATTTTACTAGGATTTCGGAATTGGAAGCCGAAGATGAGTACACAGGAGAGGGTGTCGGAGTTGGGCAGGATTTGACGGAACGGGAGAAATTTTTCCGAACTTTGAAAGGGTTGGTTATTCGGCCCACGGCTCGCCTTCGCTTCCCACACCTCACTCGGCGACGCATCTGCTTGACGGTAGTGGGCGACGGCAAGACCTCGCTGTTTAAACGCAGTGCGGGGAGAGGAAGGACAAACACATACCAGAGCTCCTGCAGCAAAGCAGATGCTCGATGGGATGGAAGCAAGGCCGACAGACCCACTGACACCAGCACATGGGCGCCGGAGTTGAGGCGTGAGATTCGGGCAGGCGGCAGGCACGAAGGAGGGCTAAAAGCTGAAGATGCTCGATGAACAGTAAACACCGCTGGGGTTACTGTGTAACGTTCAAAAGGATAGTTGAAGCTGAACGGTTTTGTCAAACACAAAAAGTTTAGTTTCAACTCCAAAAACACCGTTTCAACTGGTTTGCCAAACAACCACTTAATAGAATACTTAGGGAATTGAGAGGGTTACCTCTAGGTCTTGAAGATGATTCTCAAGCTTGGATCAAAAATTTTCTTCTTGCTTTCCTTCTCCAAAAATCTGACCACTCTCTGTTTTTTTTTCTTTTGGGTTCGGTTCCTAGGGGAGGGAGAGAGACTTGAGAGTGAACTAGAAAGTTAGGGTTTCACTAAGTGGTCCAAACTCAACCCCACCTCACCTATTTATAGGTGAAATTTAATTTATTTTCTAGAATTATTTTTATTTTCAAAATTGCATATTGGTCCTCAAAAGCAAAAAAATTTGCTCAATGATCCAATGAGGTGGCCGACCATGAGGATTGCTTGGAGGCTAAGTAATCTCTCAAATGTTCATCCATTTTAATACTTTCTTAATTTTCCAAAAATCCATAAATTCATATAATTATCCAAGATGAGGTGTCCTCCCATAACGGCTCCGTTTGGCTTTCCTCCTAATATGCAGTCCATTTTTCATACTAATACAGATAATACAAGTACTATTTTCAACTAATAACAGTACTATTGTACTGGACTGCAGTCCAGAATTTATCTGCACTTAACCGGACTGTGTTTATCTTTTTCTTAGGACTTGAAGCCACTTAGTCCTTATTACTCTAAATATTGTGCTTGATTTTTACAGTGGTCCTGTTCCTTATTCTCGCTTCTTTATCCGTAATGACAGTTTTTCATAGTATAATTTTCATACTGCTTATTATACTGCAGTACCGTCTTAATCATATCTTAGATCATTCTGATCAAATGTTGATTGGAATAAAATCATACATAAATCCTAATTCTAGTAAATCAGACTAGGCATTTCATATAAACATACATAGTACAAACTTTGATTTCTTAAAAAGGAAATCATAAATTTGTAAAAGGTTGGTTATTACAACTCTTGTGCCGATGACACCGAAACAAGTTTATGATGATTAAGTGAGGTTGCAAAAGGAAAGTGATCAAAAGAAAAGTGTATTAAAGAGCAAGATGTCAAAGAAAAAAAATAGAGAAAAGGCAAATGTAGACTCGACCATTGAGAGAAAAGCAGAGAGAAAACAAAAGAATTTTATGCAAAAGCCAAGGAAATGAAGCGAGCAATGTCCTCAAATTAGCCGATGATTGTACTCTTGTACAAAGATGCATTTTTTGTAACGACCCGCCTTACGTAGGCCGTTACCGTACTTATCTTGCATAAATACTAATACTTATTCAACTAGCGGAAAATACGTAATATATTTTTTTTTACATCAAAACAATTATAAAGGTAACTCGATCAAATAATTTCTTACAAACATATATACGTACTTATTTTAACATTCAACTAATTAAACTAAATAATAATTTCATATAATTAAACACAAAACGGGTAGTGGTTCCATCCCGTAATTTCACAGTTAGCCCAACCATGCCCCACCGTCTTGCATCAAGTATTGCCAATAGGGAGCTTACCTACAGCATAAACGTAAGTTGTGAGCTTTCGCTCAGCAAGCACAACTATTAACCCGCAAAAAACATATGAACTTAAACAATACATGAACCAATTATGCTTCATTATGCTTTCTTATGTTAGCATATTTTTGGATCTTTACTTATCATAAGTGTACGTACTGTGGCGCGCAGTCATGGAGTGGTTGGGGCGGCCAGCCCAATCCAACTCAATTCATGAACCAACTCTGACCTAGTGCAGGTCGGTACGACACGATTGAACTTACTTAACATCTTACTTGAAGACATTTTCTTGAAAATAGTTTCTTAAAAACAGTCTCTTACTTGAAACTTAATCTTACACTTGCCATATAAATTATCATTAATAAACATGCTTCATGATGTCACATTAATAAAACATAATCATATGCAACACATACATAAGTGCATGAGTTTTAAAAACATGCAATCAGTAAAACAATTAGCCTATACTGTAGGCGGAGTTGTACTTACTGGTTATACTAGAGCTGGGGTTCGTTGCTTCAACGAAACGCAACAATAGGGTTACTTTCCTGTTTTCAAAAGAACGTACGATAAGTATCATCTTATCTTATCATAAATTATTATATTAAATGTTGGTATCCTAACCAACATATAACATTTACCCTAGTTATATGTCCCCTACTAACATGGTATCCCATTCGGTTACTAAATGTAACCTTAGCGCACCAAACCTTAAAAACAATCAAACAGTATCTTGTTGACTCTAATACAATCTTGGTTAGCTATACTTAAATAGTATCATTTTAGGTTACTAAAAGTAACCCTGGGTATAAGCCCAATCATAATTAGGTTAATGTCCTATTGGGTTACCAAGACCCAATAATGGTATCCCATTTGGTTATCCTAAGTAACCTTGGGTTTAAAATCTAGCATATAAAATTTAGTAACCTATTTGGTTACTATAAGTATACTTTCAATTTACTTAGTTCAATAATAATTTTTAGTATCATAACCGATTACTATGTGTCTTATTATGGTTAACATATTACTTAGCATAATTTACTTATTTCTTTTCTTCACAAAAGCCATGGTTAATTCTTTTTAAATCATTGTCATAAAACTACAATTGATTTATTTTATAAAGATAGAAAAACTGTGACGTTTTGAAAATCATTCATTGAAAACAGTCCAATATTTACGTAAGCAGTGCATATGCAGGAATTTCTGCTCATGCCTTGTATTGAAAATCCTGTGCAGGAATTGCCTATTTCCTGCTCAATTTTTAATATTCAGTTTTATTCTAAAATCTGTTTCGAATTTGAAAACATTTCCTTCATAAAAGTTGTAGACCTCATAAAGTCCTGCAACTTTCATTTTTTAATCAAAACCTAATTCTACCATTAACCTGCTCATAATCCTTGTTGAAGCATCCTAGTCGTGCTTAGGGTCTGGGATGGCCAATCTCGGGTTTTCTCAAAAATGAAAGCCTTTGGAGCTTATTTTTCAAAATCAGTTCCTATTATCCTCTAGGAATTTCAATTTTTTACAACTTTACAATTTTAACTTTTCTCAAATTCTGCCTCTAAGGGCTTCAAAATTTCGTTTCCAGATTACTGCCCAGTTTTACCGAAAACTGGCAGATTTACTTTGGATTGTTTATTACGTAAAATAACGCACACCCTACCTCAAACGGTCGCAACCGTGAGTCTATTTCACACATGCAGCATATTACGTAGTTTTTCCATCACATACACTTGTTTCTCATCTACTTTACCCATGTAGTAAACTTTTACCAATTAGGGTTTTAAGTTGATTTTACATGTTATTTCAACATACAATCAACTCTCCATCAAACAAGCATACCATACAACTATTTAAACATATGGGGACATATAACAAACACCTAATAGACATACACACTAAGCATATAATTTTAAAGCATAACTTCAAAAACATAAACTGAAACATAGATCTAGCTTACCATAATATAGATCTAGCTTACTAAACACTAACCTAATCAAGCACATACTAATCAAACTAAATCATTGCATGAAAAATAAGTGAGCTTATGCTCTTACATAACCAACTTAAAATACACTTAAATAAATGAATCAAAACCCAAATGAAAAGCTTAGGGGGTTTAGAAGATTTACCTTAACACTTGGAAGTAGATCTAAGCTTGAATCACAAACTTCCTCCTTGATTTCCACCTCCAAAACCGAGCACTCTTCACTCTTTTCTTCTCTCTAAGTTTCGGATTTTTAGGGGGAGGAGAGGCTAGTTTGTGAACTAAAGAAAGTGAGGTGTCAAAAGGTGGACCAAGGTTTTCCACCACACCTATTTATAGACAAATTTTAATTTAAATTCCTAGAATTATTTTTATTACTTAAATTGCATTTAAGTCCTCAAAAGCAAAAATATTTGCCCCCCTAGAGTCCATGACGTGGCCGGCCACTTGATGTGGCTTGTTGGCCAAATTTCAACCTTGTTCATGCATACAACTTACTTTCCATAATTTCTAAAAATCCAATAAATCATGTAATGATCACAATGTGAGGTACCCTTAATAAAGTTCCATTTGGCTTTCTTCCACAAATGCAGTCCATTTCATACTAATACAGATTTACAAATACTATTTTCACTAAAACAATACTGTTATACTGGACTGCAATCCAGAATTTATCTATACTAAACCGAACTGCGTAAAAATTTCTCTTATAACTAAAAGCCACTTGGTTCTTAATACTCTAAATATTATGCTTGATTTTTCTACGGTAATCCCAAACCTAATTTTCCCTTCGCTATCCGAAATAATAATTTTCACAGTATAATTTTATACTGTTTAAAAACTGTAATATCGTCTCAAACATACCTTAGATTATTCTGATCAAACTTTGACCGGAATAAAATCATACATAAACCTTAATTCTGATAAATCATATCAGGCATTTCATATAAACATACATAATACAAACTCTTGATTCCTTAAAAAGGAAATCGTAAATTTGTAAAAAGGTTGGTTATTACAATCTACCCCCCTTAAAAATTTTCGTCCCCGAAAATAAAAAAAATTGGGATAACTCTTTCTCATTTCTTCTTCTAATTCCCACGTTGCTTCCTCAATATTATGATTCCGCCATAACACTTTAACCATAGGAATGGTTTTGTTTCTTAAAACTTTTTCTTCCCGATCCAGAATCCGGACTGGCTTTTCTTCATACGTCAAATCAGTTTGGACTTCGATTGGTTCTTGACTTAACACATGGGAAGAATCAGTACATACTTTTTCAGCATCGAAACGTGGAATACGTTATGCACAGAAGCTAGTTCTGGCGGCAAGGCAAGCTTATAGGCTACTTTCCAATCCCCTCAAGATTTCAAATGGTCCGTATGTCTCGGACTAAGCTTTCCCTTTTTACCAAACCTCATAATTCCCTTCATAGGAGCAATCTTAAGGAAAACAGAATTTCCAACTTGAAATTCTAAAGGTCTTCGACGTTTATCAGCATAACTTTCTGTCGACTGAAGGCTACGTCGAGTCTCTGTTTGATCATCTTAATATCTCTGAAGTCTTTCTGATGAAGTCCATAGTTTGAAGCTGCTTCTGTCCAACTTCTTGCCAATGAATGGAGATCAACATTTCCTTCCATAAGTGCTTCAAATGGAGCCATTCCAATTGAGGCGTGATAGCTATTATTATAAGAAAATTCGATCAAATAGCTTCTGATCCCAGCTTCCTTGAAATCCAAAACACATGACTTTACCATATCCTCTAGCATCTAGATCGTCCGTTTTGATTGTCCATCAGTCTGAGGGTGAAAAGCGGTACTGAATTTCAGTTTTGATCCCACAGCCGTGTGAACACTTTTTCCATAATCAAGAGGTAAAACGCCCATCACGATCTGAAATATAGA
>BKCH01001497.1:0-27635 GCA_008635985.1 Ficus erecta
TTGTTCATTGTTTTTCCAGACCGGTCCGGACCGGTACCGGTCCGGATCGGTCTGGAAAATCGCGATTTAGTTTGCAAATTTACAGATTTTACAAGCCGAAAATTAGTGAGCAATAGGTTGAATCATTGTTGTTTTTCTATATTAAGCTCCCAAACTATGAATGCCCAACCCTTAAACAACTTCAAAAACGATTTCAATAATAAAATTTGAGGATTTGAGATGAACTTACCAAAATTTTAGAGATTTAAAACTTTTTGTACTTTGTCTCCTCTCCTTGTGGCTGGAAATCGATGCTCGGAATGTGAAAAAGATGCAAAATGTTAATAAGGATGGTCGTTTTGGAGGGAGATGATGGAGATGAAAAATGATGGTAGTTGAGAGGGTGAAGGAGACGTAACTGATGAGAAAGAACAAATGGGTTTCTTCAGTTTTTTGTTTTTTGTTTTTTTGTTTTTAACAGAAGTAGTCTTTCTTATTTTATTTTTCTTTTATTTTTATTTTTTATTTGTAAAAGGGTATTTTGGAGAAAACCAAATATTCATTAATACATGAGGTCAGCCTTGCAAACTTTTCTCTTTGAGGTCTAGTGATGCAACATCATCCTCATTTTAATCCCATATCTGCAAAGCGCCCCTTTATAGTTCATCGTCATTGACTCGTAGCTGAACTCGGTATCATCATTCGTAGAGTACTTAATACTAATGTCCAAAAACTTATGATTATTGATAACTTACCTCTTAAATTTTAATTTTGATAATTTATCCTCTGAATTTATTAAAATATAACAATATATTTTTTATTAATTAATTTTATGTTAAATTGATTATGAAAAACTAATATACGTTTCACGTGAAAATCGAAAAAAACATATTTTCAATTAAAAATTTTCAAATATAATAGAAATCCTAATGCAAATCTTCTAATTTCAAATCTTTAATTTAGTGTAAAATTAATTAAAAGGGATACAATACAATAATTTAGCAAGTTACCAGAATTAAAAATTTGAGAGGCAAGTTGTCAAATGATAATAAGCTTGTGTTTGATTTGTCGGTTGGAGATAAAATTTTTAAATTAAAGTTGGTTGATTTTTCAATAATAATTATAAATTTTGTTAACTTTTCAAGCAAAAAAAAAAAACCGACTTGAAAAAGTACAATTTAATTGGAGTTAAACATATACATCAAACAAAGCCTAAATTTACGAGGCATTAATGCTGAATACACTTAAATTGTCGTGGCTTCTTTAGGTCTCTATGTAAAGAGATATGTGGGTAGTATTATTTTTTTTTAATAATGGTCATTTTCCTTTTTGTAAAAGAAAATCTATAAGTCTAATCGATTATGTGTTCACATATCAGATTAGGTTTATTTGAGTTTAATTCATAATCCAAAATGTGATTTTCGAATTTTTTTTCAATCTATTATCAATCCGTGAGACTCCTTTCAATCCAATCCATCTGCAGATTGGATTAACAAATTTAATTCATAAACTCTAAAAAGCTAAAATAAACATGCTAAAACTATAAAATAATTCAATAAAATAACACCACAATCTAATTTAAGTCTTCAACTAATGTACTAAATTATAGCATAACAATTCATTACAACAAGCAAACATTAATTAACCTTAAAGTTTTTTTTTAAAAAAATTATGGACCAGAAAATAAGACTAAAAATTAGGCAGAGACATATCTTCAATACATATGTGCTTATTTAGCATTCATTGAAGAAGCTATAGAGTCGATTACAAAGCGTACTATCTGAAAGGCTCGTTGGAATTATTCTGTTACGGGATTTACATTATACGCAACAGAAGCACCTAAAGTACTAAATGGAATGGGTATTAGTTTGGTGATGGTTGGAACTCCAAACTCGAATTTGGCAAGAATCTTAAAATTTTTTAGGAAAAAAAAAATCGGATACATATATCTAAAAATTTATGCGATATATATATATATATATATATATATAAGGTTTTGAATTCGAGGATTATACGGATTGAGATATAATTCAATTTGTAACCTTTGAATTGGAAAAATCTCAATTTATTACCAATTCATTGGTCTCTCAATCCAAATCAATCCAATCCATCGGATTGGCTTGAAAAGAACGAATTGAGCATATTCACAGATTCTATGAATATAACTATTGATTAATATTATTTTGTTTTTTATTGATCAATTATTAATTAATTATCAATCACCGATTGACCGAATGATCTCACTAATTATTTTTCTAAATATTTAAAAAAAAAAACTCGATCATTTTTTAAATAAAATGTTCAAAAACTGTTTACCTATCTAGTTTTTCTCTTTGTAGAAATTAAAAACGGTTTAATGAACCTTTTTTAATTATGGTGCCAATATCAATTTTAAATTGAGAATTAATTTTAAATAAGTATTTAAAAAAGAGAAAAATAAGTGTTGTATTTGAAAAAGAGAAAAATAAGTGTTATACAAATTTTAAGTATATGAGTTTAATGATTTTTTATTTTATTTTATTTTTAGTATGTTTATAAATATGTAAAACAAGTTTCACAATTTTTTAAAAAACAAAAAGAGAAGTAAATAAGTTCTAAGAATTTTTATTTTTTATTTTTTTGTCTTGTCTCATTTTTTTTCCCCTTAAAAGACATTGAAACGTAATGTTTAAATGTTTTTAAAAAAAAAAATACTTTTATAGTTTGTAAAAATAAGAGGATAATTCCCCTAAAAAAATAAGAAGATGGTTGAGGAAAAAAAACTAATAAATCCTTTTCAATTATTTACTATAAATTGTTCAACGATATTATTATTATTATTATTAACAAAAATAAAAATCTCAAAGTGCATTTTTCCTCCTTACATGTGCTATGTCTTTCGTTCTTTTTTTTTTTTTTTTTTCATATTTCTTCTTTATCTCTCTGCTTAATGCTTCCCCAACCCCGCCCCCCCCCCCCTCATGAATTTTCTCCTTTTATAACTTCTCAATACATTTTTTCCCTCTTTTTCTTCAAAATCCAAAACTGTTAATATGTACCACCAAATACATTTATCTTCTTTCTTACCTGTATTGTGTAATAACTTTTTTAAAATACTAGTTATATAGCACGTGCAAGTGCGTATGGAAAAAATAAATAAAATAAATAATGCATGCAAAAGCACGTGCGAAATTGACAAACAAAATAAAATAAAAGTGAAAAAAACAAAAACAAAAACAAAAACAAAACAAAAAAATTCACATAACGAGCATTAAAATCGTCATATGATGACCACTGAAAATGAATGAAAGGGAAGGAATAAATCTGTTATTTGATATAATGATATAACATACCATACATATAATGTATGTAGGAAGGGAACCCAAAAAAAAAAAAGGAAAAAGAGCAATGCCGCATGGCAGAAGTTTGAGTATGAACCAAATCCATCATTCATCTTTTTAAATAAAGGAAGGAGATATCTTCATTTAAATAATTTTCTTCTATCTCTTAAAATATTATTTTAAGAATGTGACAGACCACTAGCTCCACACGTGTAAAATAATATATTATCTAGATCATAAATGAGAGAGTTGGAAAAAAAATATTTAAAGGTGGATGCATTTTAAAAGAATTGTTTTAATAAGGACAAAGACACACAAAAAAAATAAAAATAAAAAAAAACGTCAAAAGTAAAGGTTGATCAAAAGGGTACTAAGAAATGTGGTTGTCACTTTTAATAATACTAGTTTGGATACGCGCGTTACACATGTTGAGTCGTAATGAAAATTTTCATTACGTTTAATGTAAAGAAATATTTTATAGAGATTATAAAAAAATACATATTAATAAACAAAATTAATATTTATCTTTTCTAAAAAATTCAACAAAATTTACTATGTAAATTAAAAAATTTCAACTCAACTCAAATTAAACTTGTGCACCAAACCCTAAAAAAAATTTCCCATCACACTCACCTCTCTCTCTCTCTCTAAAAAGACCCACACTCACTCACTCGCTCTCTCTCTCTCTCCCCCTTCCCCGTATGCCAGCTGCACAGTAGCTAAAAAAAAGCCTTAAAAATTTTCAAAACCCAAGTCTCTCTCTCTCTCCCCTTCCCTCTCCTCCCCGTGTCAGCTGCACGGCAGCCAACCCAAGTCTCTCTCTCTCTCTCTCTCTCCTTCCCTCTCCTCCCCGTGTCAGCTGCACAACAGCCAAAAACAAAAACAACACTCAAAACAGAGCGTTTTTGACTACGAAAAATGAACAGTGACAATTTTTTTACTCTTTTAATATAACTAATTTTGGACATGTGCGTTGCACATGTTGAGTTATGATGAAAATTTTCATAACATTTAATATAAAGGAATATTTTTTAGAAATTATAAAAAAAATAGATTAATAAACAAAATTAAAAAGTTAAAACTTTATGATATAATTAATAAAAATATATGTTTTCTTTCACCAATCCCAGCCTATCTTTGTCTTAAAATAGGTTGATCAATTAAGCTAATAATCCAAACAAAGAAAAAAAAAATTAATCATCCAAAACAAAAGATCTTACCATTTGAAATAAAACTTGGGCAATTAATTTTCCTTCCTAGAAGACACATATAGTTCTAAATTAACTATTCAAAACTACCATCATAACCCTACAATAGCTTTAGTAATAGGAAACAAAAAGCAGAACATCATTTGCAAGAAAAAACAATAAATTGTTAAGAGGAAAAAGCATAATAATCAACTAACAAACTTATCATTAAATCATAAAAACAGAACAATTTTGGAATCAGATCTCCAAGTAGTCAAACATCTAAAATGGGCACAATAAAAAGGCTCACATTGATGCCCCTCATTTCACCTAGTAAAAGTATGTAAGACCAATTTAACACTTGCATAACATACATTGTTTGAGACAGAGACAGAAAATGTTCTGATATTGTCGCCACCATAGATTTATCAACTGATTGAACTTTCAATTATTATAGGACGTACAGAAACATATCAACAAATAATAAGTCAAGTATATTGATCTTCAATGATGTGCTTTTAAAAAGTTAATGTGCTCGTTTGTTACACTATTAAGATTAAAAAAAAATTATACATCTTAAGTATCTAAAGAAGTGAGAAGTGATTCATTAATGAGTCCTCTTCTTAAAGCTAGAGAGAGGGAAAGAGAATTACACTTTACATTATCTTCAAAGTCACGGTTACTTGTAGATGATCGAGTATCTAATACATACACTTAAATTATGCAAAGAGATCATATTTCCCGAGAGCATAGAAATTAATGGTAACTTTTTTAAAAAACGAAATATTGAGAAAAGAAAAGCCATCTGCCTGTTTAGAAGTTTCTGCTTTCCGATATCAGAAATTACAATTTGACCAAGTCTAGTCTACTCTACTTCTGCATCATATCGTAAAAATTCTTCCCTAAATGCAATAGTCTCTTTCAAGCCCCTAGTGCTCTTCTTCAAGATATCCAGCAGATCAGGATATTGTTACACAAAGTAACTAAAGCAAAGAAAATAGTGAAAGTTTATTGGCTTAAATGAGAAACCAATGCCTCCCAAATAATCAAGAGTCAATAAAATAGTTCGATGTCCTTTATTTAGAATCAGTCAAGCATTAATGACTTGCTTAACGTTTACATGCATGAAAGTAGGAAATAATAACTAAGAATGAATCAAGTTCTGATGTGTACAACTAATTCAAATCATAAATAAAGAAAAACAAGGAATTAAATAACTACTACTTCAAAGATAAGTTCATCCAAGATTCTTCTAACGGCATCGTAGAACATAACACTTAAATGATATTGTATCAAATATTCTCAACCCAATATGAGATGGACAACAGACAAGAGGAAATCCTGAAGTCAAAGAACTATTTCAACCAAATTAACAAAGACAGTTTAAACCTATACAACGGCTGAAATTGTTAATGGAAAGATCAACAAAACAATTTTACAAGGCATACTTTCAACGAAATAAAAAAACTTCATTAAGCATTGGTACAATAAATATTTGAATCTAGCCTTTCTTGAACGATTTAACTTGATCGGAATAAATAAAATCTCATTTCAGGCACTAAAGCGATTGGAACTCACCAATTAAAAATTTTACTTTCCAGAATTTGTTAAATATTATTAATCTTTCAAGTTCTCATTTTAGTATTTAAAAAGTTCTTTAACATACTATCTGACACAACAGTATTCCTTTTCAATTCCTGTATATGCATCATGATAATGAAGATTTTTATAATACTTGACAAAAGACATTACTTTGTAGAAGAAAATAGTTGAAATTTTGAGACTCTACTGCCTAGAGGTTATCTAACGGGCTTTTTAGTGAAAAGTTATCATCTTTTCTTTCAAAGTTTTCATTCTTGTTTTACAAAAGAAGAAAAAAAAATTGAAGATTTTTAAAAACTTTAGATAACATTGTCCCTTTTGAATTCCCCTATATGGGTCTCGTGGGAACCGTTGCGACGAATTAAAGAAAAAATAAAAATAAAATTCTAAAAAAAAGGAAAAAAATTAGTGTTTTTCTTCAAAAATTTCTCTTTTACTTATTGATGTCCCGGAGCACAAAAAAAAAAAAAACTAAAAAATGAAACGTATGAAAAAATAAATAAAAATGATTTAGTAATTCTGTTTGTTTTCTTCCAGTTTTCCACCAACCAAACCAGAGGAAAGGAAAAAAGAAAACATAAAAAAAGGGCCATGTATATGAACATATCTCATAAATTAGAGGGAAAAAAAAAAAGAAAGGGGGGGCGGAAACAAAAAATCAGCAAACATGTAAAAAAAAAACTGTCGCTAAATCGCCGAAAACCCACGGCAAGCCCAGACTCACCAAGAAGAGAGATCGCGAGATCACGATCTAGAGGTAGAACGCGTAGACGGCGGTGCATCTCGCGATCTCGGTGCTGCCGAGTGCGATTGAGAGGCTGAGATCATGAGATTGCGATCGCGAGGCTTGGATCGATGTTGACAGCACGAGAGAGAGAGAGAGAGAGAGAGAGAGAGAGAGAGAGAGAACGTTGACAGCGGACAGTGATAGGAGAGAGAAAGGAGGAGAGAGTGAGAGAGAGATGGTGGCGATCAGATATCTGAGGGAGGAGAAAGAGTGGAGCGGTGGGAAACAAAGTGGCGGAAGAAGAGAGAGGAGAGAGAGAGATAAAGTAAGAGAGAGAGAGAGGGCTAATGGAGGAGAGAGTGTTGGGAGGAGGAAAAGACAGAGTGGGCGGAGGAAGAGAGATGAAAGATAGAGAGAAGAACTGAAGAACGAGAGGCAGGATAAATAAAAACGAAGTAGCTTTTTCACAAAGAAAAGTATGGAAAGGAAAACTTAAAAAGCACCAAAACGGTGCGTTTTTAACTACAAAAATGAACAGTAAACTTTTTTCTACTCTTTTAATATAGTTAGATTAGATACAAGATTTTGAGATGGATTCTCCTGTCACCAAATTAAAAATAATAATAATAATAATAATTAGACTTAAAGGAAATTACACATGACTTTACCTAAAGGTTTCGAGTTCGAATTCTCCCATCCCAAGTTCAAAGAAAAATAAATAAATAATAAAAAATAAAAAGAAAAAAGTGAGAATTTATTTAAGAAAATTATTTTAATAAGCACAAATCAAAAGAAAGAAGGATAAAATCAAAATAAATGAGAAAATGTTTAAGCAATAATAAATTTAAATTATTTTATAAAAAGATTAACTACGATACATTTGAATAAGAAAAAAAGTTTAAATAGAGAAGAATAAAAATGGAAAAGAAAAAAGCTATAAGATAATTAAAATAAGAAGGTCGAAAGAAATAGAGAAACCAAAAGAAAAAATAAAAAAAAGAAAAATGAGGATAAAGGTAAAAAAAGTTATCTTAAAGGGGACATATATATATATATAAATTGTTTTTCTTTCTTTTGATTAGAGTGCAAATTATGGTTATCTTTTTAAAGATCATTAAACGTACATATCAATTAAACTCGTTTTTTTTTTATACTAAACGAGGATTAAGTGTTAGTTTTCAACTTTATATATAGCTTTGACATTTTAGAAACAACTAACGATCAAATTTAAGTTTTTCTTTTATTTATTTAGTTATTATTATTGTTATTATTTCACTGTCAATTATGGAGTATGCGGGGAATGGGAGTTATTGCTAGAGATGAAACTGGAATGAGTAAATCTAATAGTCATCACTAATGACAACATTTGAGTTGGCAGCTGATTTGGCTGCCAACTTGGTTATATAATGAAGGATAATTAATTATAGTGGGACTCACTATTTTTCTTTTCTTCTCCAAACTGTTAAAAAATAAAAATAAAAAAATGGTATTTCTAGATTTCTCTCTCTTCTCTCTCTCTCTCTCTCTCTCTCTCTCCCACTCCCACCACTCTCTCTCTCCTCCCACGTGCACCACCAGCCGTCAATCAACCACTTCTCCGCCCTCCAATCCTCCCACTCCACGCTCCTCTACATGATGTCGCCGTCCAAGTTTGCCTTCTGCGACCCGTTCCACCTGACTTGGCACGTTGCGGATGCGCTGCTCGTCTGACGAACGGACCGATCGTCGTGGAGGTCGGCGACATCGTTGTCGTCTCCGGCCGCGCGTGCGACTACAAGGATGATCCACTCTTCGTCGAGGTCTACAACCGGAGGAAGGGCACGTGGAGCGCGTGCCAGTCGACACCGGTGTTCGATGATCTAGGCATTTACACGACACAAAGGTAGAAATAATCAATGAAGAGTACTACTGATGGATAACCATAGAAGATGCTAATAATTAATCTCTGTTCTGGCCGACAACATGATGTGACTGTGGGATAAAGTCATGACCTCGTTAATTTTGAAGCCATAGAGTTCATAATTCATAAACATATGATTCCACCAAAAAAAAAAATGTTATTTGGCAAATCATGCAAATTTTACTTCACTAACATTCTAAGACAGAATTTTTACTGGAGCTTTTACTTAGTAAAAAAAGAGGCTCCTCTCTAAGGATTAGGAACGCTTTATCTAATGAGGTCAATGATTTTTAAAATTTTCTAATAATTAGTAAAAATTCTTTAATAAAATTTATACCGTCTAACTTAATCTTTATTGTAGTTTTAAAATCTATTCAAAATTTTTTTTACCTGAAGTCACTTTGACTTTGACAATAATCTCTTCTGAAAAATGAAAGCTTTGACAGATCATCTAAACACTTCAAAAATCTGCTTTTGAACTTAGAAGCCGAAAACAGCTTCTAGAAAGCTCTGTCAAATAGGTTCTTAAACTTTTACCAAAATCCCCGAAAGCATTATGCTGTCTTCCATAATTTCTACATCTGCATCTGGCAACTTCCAGCTGATATAGAAAAAAAGGCTTTTTTGTATTGGTGTATCCCAAACTTATCATAGAGTTACAATTTACACCATAAATTATTAATATCGACAATTTGCACCCTAAACTTACAAATCTATAATAATTTGCACCCCAATGATAAACAATGTTGATTTTTTAATGAAAATTGATACTTCAGTTGCATATAGATTATCAATTAATAAAGATAAAAATGATTATTATGTGATGAATTAAGTACAAATCACATATTAATTTCCTTCAAAAGATTAATATTATTGTCAAAGAAGTGCAATTTACTACATATTTGTAAGTTCAGAGTGCAAATTGTCAAACTTAAAAGTTCAGGGTATAAATTGTCAAAATCAAAAGTTCAGGATGCAAATTGCAACTCGACGAGAAGTTTAGGATGTACCAATACAAAACAGCCTATAAAAAAAAAAAAAGATGTGATTCCAAGAAAGAAGTTTATAGGTTGGCAATTTATTTGCTTATTTTATGGAATCTTTTAAGGATTTAGTGCAAAAATGAATCACTAAACACACTGAATCTCGACTTTTGGACTGACTAGCTTCCAACTTCCAGTGCCTGTGGAAGTTGAATTGCAAACAATGATCCTTTCCACCAAAGACCCTTCAAAGAAAGGCGTACATGAAGAGCCGAGACATGACAAGGCTAGGACATACAAGGCCAAAGCACTCCTGATTTAGCTAGAACTGATGGCTACTTTAATTGCAACCAAAATTCAGCTTCTAAGAAAATTACCCTTCAGAATCTTGACCTAGTCCCTAGTACAATATTAGTACCATATTCTTTCCCTTGCCAACACTGTTCCATATTGCCCACATTGATGCACGTATCCATTCCCGTATCCCGTTCTACATATATTTTAGGCTATAGAAAGCGGTATTATTCGTCCATGAATGTGATTATTGTCACTCAGCTCACCATATAGGATGAGATATCCCTATTCTTCTGTATATTGCTTTAATGTTTTGGTTCACCACCGATTTATTCATAGGAAGGACATTAGCCAGAGAAAAGGACGTCAAGAAAAGACGAGCAAAATGAGGAAAAGAGATGACAATGAGGAAGCGGACAAACCAAGCAAATTAAGAATAAACAGAAAATACCAATAACGGGCATTCACTAAACGAGGGAGGATATTGTACGTATTCCAACTTATCTTCTGAAAAAGCAAGTCTTGAACTGATTAGCATCGTAAAGAGAGCCTTAGGACCCAAACTAAATGAAACTGTGATATTTATGTATTATTTCAGTGTTCCATTCATTGAGAATTACATATAGAATTGAAAGTATTTTTTTTTTTCTATCTGCTACTACTTTTTCTTCCTGCCTCCCCTCGTCCACGTTCCCCTCAAGTTCTTCCTCATACTTCCCTTCCTCTACCCTTTCTCTCTCTTTCTCCTCCTAAGTCCTAACCTTCTGCTTTCTACTGCATCACAAACCCTGCAATTACCACTCTCCTCTCATAAAAAACATAATGACTACGAGCATCGTGCAAACAAATTATGCAGCTCACTTTGTAATTCGAGTAATAAACTTCCATTTCTGAGCCAAACATTTTAACATGTACATTTTTCCAAACATTTTTCCAAGTACTATTCCTTGTCAATTTGCAACTCTTTATGATCAAACGTGTAGTAACAATCTTGAAGAAAGTCCATGAATGCAATTTTTAGTACTTCACAACCTTTGTCTGTGTTCAGATGATTAGAGAAGCCTCTACTTGTTTTCTACAAATTGCCAAACAAAGACGACAAGCTGGAACAAAATAAATCTCATCCAACCCTCAAAATTGGGATACTTATCTTAAACATGTATCATAAATGACAGATAAGTAACTTCCCTGCGTAATCTCCAAAGTTCTTCTCTAGAACCGAAATAATTTCGTTTACAAACAAACAAGCACCAGAAGACAAAAAGTCATATATGAGTAAAGCGTGATGGTTGAAAATTATTAAGGACACAACCAACAGATAAGCACTTATACAGAAGCAACTGCAAGCAGTGCATTCACGGACTTAAGTGGCCGTAGGTTCAAATAACTGGGCACATAACAAGAGGTAAAAGCTTAACAAGGAAAATGTTAAAACAGCTTCGATCAGTAAAGAAATATTAGACTTTCTATATAGATGTAAGACCCGAAAGGTCAGTCAAAAAAATTACAATTCAATTACAAGTTGGTAAGAACTATCAACATGGTTTCATAGTCGAAATCAGGTTAAACTCTTAGAAAATCCAATGGGCAAGAAAATAATGACAATGCATGAGATAGTACCTTTCAATTTGTATACAGATCAAAATGCCCAAATAAGCACACCAAAATTTCTTTCACGGAAAAACCAAGGTACCTTGATTGAAAAATGTGAGTATCCTAATCAAAACATCAACAGGTTCGTCGCTGCCCCAACGACAAAAGGCTCCATCAACAACCTTGTCAAGAAGTAAAACATCACACCCAACGCAATCGATATCGGGAGAGCAGGTAGAGCTCTACGGTGCACAGACAACAAAATGAGAGTGCAGCCAAGTCCTGAGATGATCGCGAGGGTAACACGCATACACCGTCATAAGATCGTACATTGCAGCCCTGCCCACAAGCACACTGTAGAAAATGAAGTCCCCCAGACCAAGCTTTATCCCTCTACCACTTGCCACTTCTCTCTCACGCCCCATTCCCATCATTTCCACAAGAGGAGAAATTTCCTCATCCACAGCACCACCTTCCCTCTCTCTATTCCCAATCACCCGATTCTCATCAGACTGAACCACCACCGTTGAATACTCTGAACAATCACTGCCATTCCCCACAAACGGCGACCCCTCGTCCTCTTCCTCTCCATTACTCTCATCAACCTCAACCGCGGTGTACTCCGAATTGCCACCACCGCGATTTTCGCCTCGGTTTCTACCCACATTGTCCCGAGGCATCGCCTGAAGCTCGACATTGCCCAAATCCGAAGAAACCCCCGCGACCAAGAGTCCCAACGGCAGCCCGCGATTCTCCGCTTCTCTCGGCACCGTCGGCCGAGCCTCGTAGACCAACGCCGGGAGCTCCTCGTCCCGGCTCGAGGCCAACTCCACCAAGAGCTTAAGCGGCCCACCGGGGGCCAAAACCGCGACGAGATCATACACGGCCAAGGCCACAAGCAAGCTCCAAGTGGTCCACTCGGGCAATTTGGTAAACCAAGTGGCAACAAAAATCCCCAGAGAAACCATGTAAGATTGGCGCCAGATAATCGGCAAGCCACCGGAGAAGAGGGAGAGAACGCCGACAACGGAGAAGTTGAAGAGGAGGAGGAAGGAGGTGAGGGAGTCGATGGGGATGGAGAAGTGCTGGATGAGGGAGAGGAAGATGGAGCCGCCCATGGTGGCAAAGACGAAGAAGGCGGAGAAGCGCATGTAGTTCTTGAGGAAGGACGTGAAGCGGTAGTAGTAGAGGAGGACGAGGAAGAAGGTGACGAGGGTGATGAGGAGGACGAAGACGAGGGCGTTGAGGAGGGCGCCTTCGAGCTTCTCGGAGACGGTGTCGGAGGGGTCTTCGACGTATACGAGGTTGGCGGCGGTGCGGATTTGGGTTTGGGCGGAGGCGGAAGAGGAGGAGGAGAGGGAGTAGACGAGGAGGACGACGAGGAGCATGCAGATGGAGACGGGGGACATGACGCCCACGATCTCCGACCCGATCGAGTCGAGGATGCTGGATTCCATGGCGGAGGGAGGGAGGTGCCGGGGGATTTTGGTTGGGAGATTTCGTCGAGCAGGTGGTGGGTGGTTTGGTTTTGTTGGTTCAAGCCTCAAGGCATTATTTGATTTTGCGGTAGTTTTACCCTTTTCAGCTTTTCGGGTAGACTAGGCAGGGAGATGGGGATTTGGACACTCTCACAATAGGCGCGTGGGGATTTGGGTGTTCTACAATTGAGTGCTCAAAACTCCGTTGAGTTGATGCCTCAAACCGACCAGACTCACATTTGATTATAACTAATATAAAAATAAAAAAATTAGGTCTGCTGATTTTTTTGTCACCAAATCTAATAAATAATAGAATATTTTTAATCTATAAATTTGATCAATCAATGATCAATTATGATTAATAAGTAATCGATTATAAAAATTAGTAATTTAAATTATGGTTTAATTATTGATCACGATCAATAATTAATTGACAAAATTAACAATATTATATGATGATTGATCATTTAAAAAAACTGATTAATCATTTTACAAGAGAAAAAAAATCTTTTAACTAATTTTTAAAAATATCGGTCATTTGTTAAAAAAAAATTTCTTTAAAAAACACTATTTAGTTCTAAATCCCAGCAAAAATTTATCATCTGACTTTATTCCTTTAATTTTGGGAAAATTTCACAATATCACCGTTTATTTTGTGCTATACATAAGAATTGTTGTTTTAATATTTTGATCAATTTTTTTAATAATCTAATTTGAATCCAACAATTTTTTGTTATGCACTATAAGTATAAATATATTTAGTTCTAATATTTAGTTCTAAATCCCAGCAAAAATTTATCATCTGACTTTATTCCTTTAATTTTGGGAAATGTTCACAATGTCACCGTTTATTTTGTGCTATACATAAGAATTGTTGTTTTAATATTTTGATCAATTTTTTTAATAATCTAATTTGAATCCAACAATTTTTTGTTATGCACTATAAGTATAAATATGAAAATTCATAAATTCCACTATCAAAAAATCAATCTTACGCTTAAAAAATTATTTTCTACCAATATTAGAAAATAATAAATCATACTATAAAAATACTCTTGATTTTTAAAAATTTCTCGTGCTCCTTTTCTAGTATATAAATATCTGGTTTATTCCTTTAATTAATAAATTCTATCTGAATTACGTGAAAGTTAATAAGTTATAAAGAGAAAAGATCACACTACTACAAAAAGTACATTACACGACGGTTCCTTGGAACCGTCGTGTAAAGTTGGACTTTACACGATGGTTCAAAGGAACCGTCGTGTAAAGTGGCTCCGCGGAGCATTTTACACGACGGTTCCAAGGAACCGTCGTGTAAAGTCCGACTTTACACTACGGTTCCAAAGAACCGTCGTTTAAAGTGCTACGCGGAGCCACTTTACACTACGGTTCCAAGGAACCGTCGTGTAAAGTCCGACTTTACACTACGGTTCCAAAAGAACCGTCGTGTAAAGTCTGACTTTACACGACGGGTTTTAATAACCCGTCGTGTATTCCTAACTTTTTTACCCTTACAGCAGCCCTCATTTCATCTCATTACAGATCTATCGCGCAGCCGCGAAAAACATCACAGACACCTGCGAAACCACGTCTCCTCCACTGCGAAACCAACACTCGCGTATATTGAATATTTGTAAGTATTGTGATTATTACTTACTCTTTTTTTTATTTATTTGATTTTTATGGACGATTTATTGTAGATGTCAAAAATGGTATATATTCTCTCTTTTTTTTTCGGTATGATTAGTTGTTGACTTTTTTCAATAGCTTAATATATATATACGTTGTGTTTTTAAATGCAAAAACTTGATTATTGAATAATTTGTATGATAAATTTAATATCGATTTAGGTCGGGTTCTTGGAAATGGATCGAAAATGGATGTGGGCTAATAGATTGACTAGAAAATATCGAGATGGGATTGAAGAATTTTTGTCATTTGCGGAAACTCACATGAAGAATGATAAGATTCGATGTCCTTGTGTGGATTGTGGAAATCATAGATCTCATCCAGTTGATGAAGTTAGAAGACACTTGCTTGCGCGTGGGATTATTTGTTCGTACCAAACGTGGTATTTACACGGTGAAATGTGTTTTAATCCATCATCGAACAACAAAGCGAAAGATGATGTTGTTGAGGAAGTTGTAGGAGATAATTTGTTTGATATGGTTAATGATTTGAAAGAACAGTTTGTGCATCGTTCGGAGTTATTTGAAGCAATGATGAATAATGTCGAGATGTCATTGTATGACGGGTGTAGTAAATATACGAAATTGTCCGCATTGGTCAAATTATGGAACATGAAGACATCGGGAGGGTGGACAAATTCTAGTTTCACGGCTCTTTTAGAATTTCTAAGAGAGGTTCTACCGGTTGATAATAAAATACCCGCTAGTATGTACGAAACTAAGAAGACGTTGAGCACTTTGGGAATGGAATATGAAAAAATTCATGCATGTCCAAATGATTGCGCCCTTTACAGAAATGCGTACGAGGATTTGGATGAATGTCCGGTTTGTAAGGAGTCAAGGTGGAAGAAGGGCAAGAAGCCAATGAATGGCAGCAAAGGTGTGCCGGCAAAGGTGTTATGGTACATTCCTCCGGCACCACGTCTACGGCGTTTATTCTGTAATGCCGAGCATGCCAAGAATTTGACTTGGCACCATGATAAACGTGTTGAAGATGGTATGCTTAGACATCCAATCGATGCACCACAATGGAAGACCTTTGATGCCGATCATCCTGAATTTTGTGCGGAACCACGGAATCTACGTCTTGGGTTGTCGGCAGACGGAATTAACCCATATGGTAATATGAGTAGTAGGCATAGTACTTGGCCCGTTATACTTGTCAACTACAATCTCCCTCCGAAGTTGAGCATGAAGCGAAAGTTCTTGATGTTGACCTTATTGATATCTGGTCCTCAACAACCAAGGAATGACATTGATGTGTACTTAGCACCACTAATCGATGATCTAAAGAGCTTATGGGAAAAACGGATCGAAGTTAGAGATGCTTACCATCAAGAGACATTCACACTCTGTGCAATGTTGATGTGGACAATGAATGACTTTCCTGCTTATGTAAATCTATCTGGTTATTCAGTCAAAAGTTCTATCAGTTGTCTCGTTTATATGAAAGAAACATCCTCCATCCGATTGAAGAATGGTAAGAAAACCGTTTACCTTGGTCATAGGAGATTCTTACCACAAAATCATCGATACCGCAAACAGAAAAAGGCTTTCGATGGCAAAACGGAAGAAAGAAACCCTCCCCGGGTTTTGACCGGCGAAGACGTTTATGAGATGGTTAAGGATTTGAAAGTGGTGCTCGGGAAAAGAAAACGGCGTAACAATGATCCCGTGGTAGACGACCCTTGGAAAAAACGGTCAATCTTCTACGAACTTCCATATTGGAGGACACTTTTTGTTCGTCATTGCTTGGATGTGATGCATATTGAGAAAAACGTGTGTGAATCAATAGTGGGTACATTGCTAGACATTCCTAATAAGAGCAAAGATGGTGAGAAGGCACGGTTGGATCTTAAGGAATTGAAGATTAGACTTAACTTGATCCCTACGAAGAAAGGGAATGCAACTTACTTACCTCCGGCGAAGTACACACTATCAAGACAAGAAAAAAGAAAGCTTTGTGAGTGACTCGCTTCTGTAAAAGTGCCCAACGGGTATTCTTCCAACTTGAAAATGTTGGTGTCTATGAAGGATCTGAGGCTGATTGGCATGAAATCACATGATTGTCATATCTTGATGCAACAGTTATTACCGCTGGCCTTACGAGGAGTTTTTAACGAAGGATGTGAGATTCACAATTACCAAGTTATGCTCATTTTTCAACTCGATATGCTCTAAGGTAATAGATCCATTGACACTAGATTCGCTACAATTAGAGTTGGTTAAGACTTTGTGCTTGCTTGAAAAGTACTTTCCACCCTCATTTTTTGACATAATGATTCATCTAACGGTGCACTTAGTCCGAGAAGTGAAGCTATGTGGACCGGTGTACTTGAGATGGATATATCCTTTTGAAAGGTACATGAAGGTTTTGAAGGGTTATGTCAAGAACCGAAATCGGGCAGAAGGATGTATAGTAGAAAGCTATATTACGGAGGAATCGGTCGAATTTTGCTCTGAGTATTTGTCCACCGCGGAGGCGATTGGGTTGCCGAAGACTACAAACATTGACTGGAAAAGACTATCCATCGGCGTTCCATCGTAGGTAAATCGATGTGAATGGGAGAAAGCTTGTCTCTATACTTTACATAATAGGGTTGAAGTTGAGCCTTTTATTGAGCTTCACCTACAGGAAATAAGAGATAAATATCCAAGAAGAGGATGAAATGAAAAGTTAATACACGATGACCATAATCGGACATTTCGTCTGTGGCTACGAAGTCATGTCTTTCAGAAGGACGGCTGTTCGCAAGACTTAATGAACCTCGCTAGAGGTCCATCGACGATTGTTACATGGTATACATCGTACTTCATCAATGGTTATACATTCTACACTCGCGAAAGAGATAAGAAGCATCCCGTTCAAAATAGTGGTGTTAGTATCCGTGCTAAGGCAATGCATATTTCATCTGCAAAGGACAAGAATCCAGTTTATGGAACTATGAACTACTTCGGTTTCATTGAAGATATTTGGGAACTCGATTACTGTGGTTTACATGTAGCACTCTTTAAGTGCAAATGGGCAGACAATAATTATGTAAGGATTGACAGTGATGCATCACAGTTGTGGACTTTAGATGATTGGGATACAAAAATGATCCATTCATTATGGCATCACAAGAAATCCAGGTATTTTATACAACGGATCGCAGCAATGTAGAGTTGTCCTTATTGTGTCGATGAAGCCAAAATTGTACCGTGATGGGCAAGAAGATGAGGAAGATTGCTCCAACATTCCATCTTTCACACAGGGAATGCCACCGGTTGAGGAGATTGACGAATTCGATGATGATATTTCACACTTAGTTCGACCAGATATTGAATGGACACGTGTTGAGGCAGCAAAGAGAAAAAAGAAAAAAACTTGAACATTATGCCATTTATTGTGTACAAGTACATTAATTAATTTTTATTATAATTCATCATGATCTATACCATATTTAGTTTGTTATTTTGATTGCTATATATATATATATATTGAATATTAAATTTGAATCAAGATCAATGCTACAGTTTGCGTAATTTTTTGTATACAACACAGTGGTATGAGGTCGTCGGAATGTGGTGACAAATCTGGATTAAAATTACACGACGGTCAAAAGAACCGTCGTGTAATCACCCGAAAAAGGGGATAATACGACGGTCCGCTGGAAAAAACCGTCGTGTAAACTCCCAGAAATGTATTTTACACGACGGTGCCAGGGACCGTCGTGTAATCCCCCTTCTTGGGGATTACATGACGGTCCCGAGGGGAACGTCGTGTAATCCCTTCAAATTGGGGGGATTAAACGACGGTTTTTAAAATACACCGTCGTGTAATCTTCAAAAATTTTTGAAAATTTTCAACTTTCGTTTTTCGAAATCCGCGCGAAAAACCCATTACTTAAATACAACTTCCTCTCCTTTTCTCTCCACATACCTTCTCATTTCTCTTCACACTCTCTAAATTTCTCAAGTACCCACTTCCTTCTCCAAGCCGCCGCCAACTCTCTTTTAAAAAAACGGTCAAGCCGCCGTCGCTGTCATTGCCGCCGCCGCCGTCACCAATCTCTTGGTGTTTACGTGTCTATTCATCTTCAAAGAAAAGCAAGGTAACTTCATATACAACTTAAAATAAATTTGCGATTTTGTCTTGTTGTTTGTCACTAAAGATCCATTTTTTTGCATGGGTGTTTAAGGTCATAATGTTGCTCTTTGTAGATTAATGGTTTGTGAATGGTTTTTGCACTTTTCATACACATGAATTTTTCCCGCCCACAATATGCTCGATGAAATGTCAACTTGAGTTTTTGGAGGAATAATATAGAAGCAATCACTATTATATATGTATAGAAGCATACACATGAATTTTTCGAGTGTTATTTTTGTCCTATGGCAACGTTTTGCACTTGTTGTTTTTTTTCGAGTGTTTTTTTTTGTTCTAGTTCGTGTGGGCCGCCCAGGCGCCCTTGTGGGGCGCCAGGTGCCCTTGGGCGCCTGCCGCCCGTGTGGAAATATAACATTAAAGTTATATTTCCACTATAACTTTTTTATTGTTATATTTCCACTATATTTTATTTGCGCCAACTTAATAACAATTAAAAAAAAAAGAAGAAAAAATTTCGAATACCCATTATTATTATTATTATTATTATTTTGTCAATAAATATAGGTGAATGAATACAATGGAACATTCCAAAAAGGGACGAGCACGAAGGAGAAACCCGATGGATCCCACTGTCGAGGGCAAGCGAAAGGGCAACAATAATGAAACGCGTCCATATGGCAAGGAAAAGAGGTGTGAACGAATTCAAGTCACGTTTGACGAGAAAGGACAACCAGAAGGGAAGCACTGGGGTGACGAATTGATGAGCTGGATTGGCGTGCTCGCTCGAGTACACGTTCCAATATGGATTCAAGATTGGAGATCTCGTGATTTAGACGGATTGAAAGATATTATTTGGAAAGAAACTGTTACTTCTTTTACCGTGGATGAAAGCTTCCGGAGCACTTGTTTAAAATCATGTGGTGAGGCTGCAAGGAATTTTCAGTATGATTTGTACAAGACATTCGTCGAGGAATTTATAAATGAAGAAAGTGTGTGGACACGGCCGCAAAAGTTATTGACAACTACCCCAATATTGAAGAAGAGGATTGGATGAAATTCGTTCAGTATAGAACGTCCTCGCAATTCCAACAACTATCTGATCGTGGAAGCGAAATAAGGACAAACAACGAATACTCATCAAGAGGAGGCCGAGACGGATATAGGAAGCTCGACCAGGAAATGGTATGTCAATAAATTTTGTTTGTACTAAATCGTATCCCATTTATACTAACGATGTTAATTACAGTTTAAGAAAACTGGGAAATGGGAAAAAAAGAGATGGTTTGTGGCTAGAGCAACAGACAGCCGCAGATAGAGAGTTGAAAGATCCAGCATGTCAAAAAGTTAGCGAGTTGATAGTAAGTTTACTAACTAACAATGATTGCTTCATCACTACTATACGTACTTACAATCCTTTTGTTTAAATGATTTCTGTTAATAATCATGTAGATGGAGTACAACACACAGGAGAGCCAAGGCACGTTTGAATCAGTTGGCACTAATGATGTATTGTCGCAGGCATTATCTAGACCCGAACACAAAGGCCGTGTCCGTGGCCAATCAAAGTTCGTAAAGTCGTCTCAGTACTTTAACCTAAGTCGAAGTTTGAAGAAAGACAATGAAGTACAATCAATGAGACGTGAAATAGAAGAATTAAAGGCGTTATTGCGTGGTCTATGTGCGAACAAAGATGTGGAGCCGTCGGTTGATCCCAAGAATGTGCCAACCATGGACCAACACAACAGCTTTAAGGCTAGTTGCTCTACCCAAGAAAAACAACATGGAGTTGCTGAGCCGCCAACCATGACGGTCGACAGTCAGGAGTGTAAGCTCTATATCTTCGATGAAGTTCAGGGTGGATAGTTGCTTGTTGCGTTTGGAAGAGCATGGCTCGAGAGCCTCCCCACCGATACGGTGCATGGGATTCCACTGGGGGGAAAGGAACGTGCGAGTGTCAATCAACGTGCCCAAATTAAAAAAATCACCATTACCTATACCGACGTACGACGCAAACCACTATGGAGGATGTTGTTAATGGGTTTGTTGCTTGGCCTAAAGTTTAGTTGAGCTCGACACGAGTATGAAACAAGGCGAGTCGAGGGCCTAGTCACGTTCCTGACCCAGCAGCTGGCAACAAAAAACGCCAAAAAAAGGCTGGAAATAAAACGATCGGACTCTCGAACTGAGGTACAACAAAAACTGGTGTTCGACTTTAATAACATGAACAGGGCAATGAGGCATTTGGCTTATTATGCACATAGTTTCCATGCGTCTAGGTAATCAGATTGAGGTCCCAATACCATACACGATCATGGGTTTTGATATGCCTGTCTTTCTGAGTTTTGAAGATATTTATGAGTTCATTAATTTACAAGAAATCAGTGCGAATTGTATATTAGTCTACATGAGGTACGCCATTCTTTATCTTAAATTTCTTTTTATCTGGAAATTCTACTATATTTCATGTAGAGTAACAATTTTGATACGGTTATGCAGATATTTGGAGGAAACTATGTAGAATTAACGGGCAAGCTGAGAAGTTTGTGTTTGTGTCTCCAATCTTGATCTCATCGGTGAGAACAGATACTGAAGATGCTGGCAGGAGAGAGCGAGCCGACAATCTTCTCAGCTTTTTGCGTGACGCACCAAAAGAACGGCTTTATCTTGTGCCACATAACAGAGGGAGACATTGGGTTTTGGGTGTCATTGACCCATGGGAGGACCTCGTCCTTTATTTTGATCCTCTTCGGGAGAAGAAACGCGACGATTTTACTGAGCTAATGAACATGTAAGTCAATTTGAATATGCTATTTTTTTTTAATCTTAATTATATGCATCTTAATTAGTTTGAATTCTACCAATTTGCTAAGGCCCTAACGGATTGGAAGATTACGACCGGAGAAGGGATTAGAAGGAGACGAGACTGTAAAACCAAAATCTCGAACCGTCCTTGTCCTCTTCAAGAGGGAAGTGTTGAATGTGGTTATTTTATTTTAGGTTTTATGAGAGATATAGTGTTGAATGGAATTGACGCACTTGAAAGTAAACAATTTTATTCTTCTGAGGATTTGGATTTGATTAGGGGAGAGAATGGTCTAGCCATGTAATGGAATTCATTAATTATGATGTATAAACTTGTAATGTAATAATTGGAATGTATTTTTAGTTTGATTAATGAAGTTAATATCTTGGATCGTGTATTGGATAACATACAGATTAGGCCACCCGTGGGAAATCACCAAAAACCCAAATTTTTTTTTATATAATAATATTACACAACGGTACGATGTACCGTCGTGTAAGTACATTACACGACGGTTCCAGGGGGGGAACCGTCGTGTAACCTTGTGAATTACACGACGGTTCCTCTAGGAACCGTCGTTGTAATGTGCATTTTTTTGCTTCGCATACAACTGTTTATCGGGATTACACGACTGTTGGGAAACCGTCGTGTAAAACTGAGATACGACGACGGTATTAAAACCGTCGTGTTATCTTCCACGACGCTGGATTAACCGTCGTGTAAAGTTTACACGACGGTTAAGGAACCGTCGTGTAAAGTTTACACGACGGTTAAAACCCGTCATGTAATCCCTCTTTTCTAGTAGTGTCAAAAGATATTGCTAGGTGTAAAATAAAAGAAAGACCATGGTAGATACTTTTTTAGAGCAACTATCGTTAGGTATCATTTTATATGCTAGATTCTGTTGGGAATGCACTAAGAATGAAAGATATTTTAGTTGTATTTTATTTATTTTGAACTAATTAATAATATATTTGAGGTTTTCTTCATTACATATTTGCTATATATCCCTATCTAGATTTATATGTTAAAGTAAAGGTAAGCAATATGGCTCATTAACTACTTAGTATTTAAACTATTAGAATGTTACATGCAATAGGATTTTTGTATGCGAGAAGACAACGTACTAAATGAGTAGTCTAAATCTATAGTCCATAGTCTATAGGGTTAGAGTGAACATCTAATTCATATAAAGACTATTATGTTATCTAAAGCCAATTGGGGAGATGATTTGTCTTGATCATGTGGAGCGAACCGATTCCCAAGTAGAGACATATATATATTGCCTAATGGTGGCGATATATTGGACTGGACCAATGTGTGATTTATCTATAAGTCAACTTGATTAGATTAATTCAATTTTGATGTTCATTATGCAATAATCTTAATTTTGAGTAAGTAAGTGACTTCATACTTATGACTTGTATACTTTGATATTCCAAAGGCTAAAGTGTCTCGGAATAGTAAGCTATTAGACCGGTTCGTTGGGTATATGACTTATATTCGATATGCGCTTTGTTTATAGATATGGAATCATAGCTCCCATAAAAAGTAAAGGTTATCTTCTTAAACGGCATTATACAGGATGTGAAAATCATGGTAACGCCTCGCGTCAGTTTTACCCTAATCACACCCCTCAGTAGGTGTTAACCACCGCCGGTATACTAGGTTGGATCTCCTATGTTGGAAAACGTGTTTGAGCATGGTCTATTTGGGACTATCCCTCAATGGCTCAAATAACACATGGATCAAATTTTATAAACAATGGTTACACACTTAAGACTAATTTAATTATTAATCTTCCCTAGAAGCTCTATTAATTAAATTGGTGGCCAAATAAACGGTTATTAATACATGTCTTAACCTTAGAGGATTTAAGGCAATATATATTAATTGGACGGGGTCCACGTTTTCGACTATTTGTTTCATGATCACCCCTCAGTGGTTTGGAGCAATAGATGCTAAAAATTACCGTTATAATGCTACATGTTTTTTCTAAGTTTTCATGTAGGAACATATTTATGTTTTATTTGCTAAATCTTTTTTTTTTTTTATATATATATTTGCTTGTGCATTGATGTGATGATCATATATATATATAATATTAATTTATTTTCAGTTCAAAATGTCACCAAAACATTAAATTGTGATAATTATAAAGACTGGAAAAGAAACTTGCTAATAGTTCTCAGCTGTGAGAGACATAAGCTCATACTAGACGAACCTCGCCCACCCAGGCTACTTCCTGATGCACCTCTTAAAGAGGTCCCTATCATGTTTACTCGTTGGAGAGAATCCAATAAGATAGCTTGATACTACATTTTGGCTAGCATGATGAGTACTTTACAAAAGCAACATGAAGCCTATCAAGTTGTTAGGGAGATCATGGATAACTTGGAGGACATGTTCGGAGGCCAAGAAAAATTGGCTTGACAGTCCGCTATTACAATTTACAAGTATTATGAACTCTAAGCAAAAGGAAGGTACTCCGATAAAGAATCATAGGCTTATGCTTATGGGTTTCTTTGCTGAAGCTGATGAAAATGGTGTAGAGTTGGACTACAATACCTAAATTGAGATGGTGTTTAAAACTCTTTCAAAGGATTTTGTCAGCTTTAAGGCCGCATATAACCTTGGTAACAAAGAGTTAGGACTCACCGAGCTCATGAGGCAATTGCAAGCTTATGAGCTTATGATCAATGATGGGGTATCGGTTCAATCCAAAGGAGAGGCCAACTTAGTAGTTGTTACATCTTCTAGTCCTTCGGGGAACAAGAAGAAGAAGCAAGGGGCTTCTAGCTCTCCATTCCTCCTATTTCTAACGGGAAGAAGAAAAAGAATAAGAAGCCTAAGGACCCTAAGAAGTCCAAATGCTTCTATTGTGGCAAGGTTGGTTACTTTAAGAAGACTTGTAAGGAATTCTTAACCGCCAAGGGCAAGGAAGGTAAGAATCTTCTTTACTTATAAGCTTGTTTGGTGGAAGAGTCAAAAGACACTTGGGTCATTGATTCGGGAGCCACTAATCATCTTTGTGTTTCTCTGCAGGGGTTCAAGGAAACGAGAAGTTTACATGATAGGAGCCTTTTTTTGTGAACGGGGATCGTAGCTTGGTGTTAGCGGAAGCAGTGAGAGACGTACATCTTTACTTTGATGAATTTATGTTTATTTTATTAAAAGACTGTTTTTATGTTCCTAATTTTAAAGGGAACCTTATTTTGATTGCTTGTTTAATTGAATATTCTTATTCAGTTTTGTTTAATAAAATAATAGTTATTCGCAAAAAACAAGTGTTTTATCTGTTCTGGTTGCGTGGATAGTAATCTTTACTTTATCAAACCTGAGATGCACTCACTGCTTGACATTGAATTAATTGATAACTCTAAAAGGTTAAAAACTTCTCACTCTAACATGGCATATCTTTGGCATTTAAGACTTGGTCATATTAATCAAGAAAGGATTCAAAGATCGTGAAAGAAGGTCCTTTGGATACTCTAAATGAGGTATGTTTCCACAATGTGAATCTTGCCTTGAGTGAAAAATAACTAAGAGGTCTTTTGGAGCTAAGGGTACTAGGGCCAATGATCTCCTAGAGAAAGTGCACACCAACGTATGTGGCCCTATGAACGTCTAGGCGTGTGTGGCGAGTACTATGTCACCTTTATAGATAACTACTCAAGATATGGATATGTATACCTAATGCACCGCAAGAGCAAAACCTTTGGTAAATTCAAAGAGTATCGTGCGGAAGTGGAGAAGCAAATGAGTAAATCTATAAAGACACTTAAATCCAATCGAGGTGGTGAATATCTCTCCGATTAATTTCTAAAACATCTTGTAGAGAATGAGATTTTATTCCAATTGACTACACCGGGAACTCCACAATAGAATGTGTAGTTGAAAGGAGAAGTAGATCATTGTTGGATATGGTATGAACCATGTTGAGTTATTCAACGCTACCATTATCTTTTTGGGAATATGCACTAAAAATGGCTTGCTATATTCTAAACCCAACTAAATCAACTCCTAAGACTCTGTACGAGTTGGGGCGTGGCTAGAAGCCCTCCCTTAGTCATATGAGAATATGGGATTGACAAGCCCATGTATTGGTTGGGGATGCAAAGAAGTTGGAACCACGTTTGGAATTATGTATGTTTGTAGGGTATCCCAAGGGAACTAAAAGAGTTCTATTCTATAACTTAAATGAACAAAAAGTCATTGTTTCAACTCATGCGACTTTCCTTGAGGAAAGTTACATGAATGATTTTAAGCCTCAAAGTAAAGTGGTGCTAAAGGAATTATCGGGTGATAAAATTGCTCCACAAGTTTCGGTCTTGGACCCTAGTCCAAGTTCTAGTGAAAGAATTGTAAACGATCAACAATCTAGGGAGCTTCAACGTAGTGGGAGAGTTTTTAGAAAACCAAGTCTCTTCATGTATGATGCTAAAGTTTTTCAAGCTGAAGCTCATGAACAAGGTGATGACCCTACTACCTACGGTGAAGCTATGAATGATGTTGATGCTAAGCTCCAGAAACGGCCATGAATAATGAGATGGATTCAATGAAATCCAATTCCGTATGGGAACTTGTAAACCTACTTGAAGGGATAAAGCCCATTGGGTGCAAGTGAGTTTACAAGAGAAAGAGGAATGCCGAAGGGAAAGTTGAAACTTTTAAGGCTAGACTTGTAGCAAAGGGATACACGCAAAAGGCCGACAATGACTAAAACAAAACCTTTCGCCTGTTGCGATGCTAAAGTCTATTCGTATTCTTCTCTCTATTGCTGCAGCTCTCGATTAGGAGATCTGGCAAATGGACGTTAAGACGACATTCTTGAATGGCCATCTTGATGAGAGTATCTATATGGTACAACCCGCGGGTTCGTGGTGAAAGGCCAAGAGAATAGAGTTTGTAAGTTGCTTAGATCCATTTATGGATTAAAGCAAGAATCACGCTCATGGAACCAATTTTTGATTAAGTGATCAAGACCTTCAGTTTTGAGCAGAATGTTGATGAATCTTGTGTTTATAAATGTTAAAGGATGGCAAGGTGGTCTTTTGGTTCTCTATGTTGATGATATACTACTCATTGTGAATGATGTAGGGAACTTATCATCAGTCAAACTTTGGTTGTCTCAACAGTTGACATGAAGGACTTGAGAGTAGCTAATTATGTTCTAGGAATTCATTTCTTTAGAGATTGAAGGAACAAAATGATAGCTTTGTCTTAAGCTTCATACATGGATAAAATAATTGAAAAGTTTACAATACAAGAGGCAAAGAAAGGTACTCAACCTTCTATTGCCAGTTTGACTCTTTCATTAGATGACTGTCCCAAGACATCGGAGAAGAAGAGAGTGTATGAGTAAGGTCCTTTATGCATTAGCTGTGGGTAGTCTCATGTATGATATACTTTGAACTGGCCTGGATATTTGTTATGCAATGGGTACAGTGAGTCAATATCAATTGAACCCTAGTACCAAGCATTGGCAAGCCGTGAAGCATATACTCATGCATCTTAAGAGAAAGAGGAAGTATATGCTGGTAAATTTTGGAGGGGACCTAACACCTATATATACTAATTCAGACTTCCAACCTTGTAGGGATTCGAGTAAATTGACTTCAGGATATATGTTCTTACTTGGAGGAGGGACCATTGTGTGGGAAAGTGTGAAATAAGGTTGCACTGCTGACTCTACAATGGAAGTGGAGTATGTAGCTGCGGTTGAGGCTTCTAAAGAAGCGATTTGGCTCCGCAAGTTCTTTGAAGACCTTGAAGTCATTTCGGGTGATGACAAGGCTATCACACTTTATTGTGATAACAGTGCGGCTGTTGCCAACACAAATAAATTGAGGCACTATAAAAGGACCAACACATAGATCGGAAATACCAGATAATTAAAGAGTACGTGGAGGATAGACTAGTGGATGTATGTACGATTGCATCTAAGAACAACATTGCCGATCCTTTACTAAGACTTTAATGGCTAGAAAC